>CAEGAD010029481.1:0-26241 GCA_903067055.1 Poeciliopsis paucimaculata
ATATATATATATATGTATTTATAACTCTGAATTTTAACATTCTGCAGCTTTTCTTTGAACAGCTTCCCTCTTCAACTTCAACTGTTTGGAGACTACTTGAAATTTCTTTGCCTGATTCATTTACATACAAATAGCGTCTTATCACTATTTATGTCCCTTTCTCTGCTGGACTGTCCCTGAACCTTCACTGAAGGGCATGGTTTCCGAAGAATGAATGCAAATCTGATGTTTGTTTAAGACTACTTATTGTTGTGCATTCCAATGTCAACTACAGCCACAGAGAAGAAATAGAAATGTTACAAGTGAATATGCACAAGTTAGCTGAGCAACAGTTTTTTTAATCTTTTAGTTGTGCTAATTATCTTTGGCCGAAGCGTCATTTCCTGATTTTTAGTGTGAATATTATAATCAGTTTGATGCAGTGATAAGCAGATATTTGCCTTACTAAATTGAAATCACCTCTGATATTTATTCATGTAGGAACATCACCAAGGATAGTCTGAGATAATTTTCAAGGGAAAAAATTAGCTTGAATAAATAAATAAATAAATAAAAAGGAGAAAGAAGCATATTGAAACACAGAAATGCTTAATTAACAGAAAACTTCTTAATTTCTATTTTAAGAAATCAAAAGTAATCTTCCACGTTGGCGCAATGCATCATGTTTTTTGGTGTGTTTTTACATGCGAATACATCAATTGTTCTATAATATGTAGAATAGCTGACTTACCCAAATTTTAATAATGTAACATTCTGCAGAGCAAGTCAGCTAATAAAACAGACCATTACCATTTACTGAGGATCTTCTGCTAAATTAGGTGACAATTGGATCCCTGTCACACTGTTTAATGTCGCTATGTGCTGGGAAATAAAAATACAATTAATGGGCACACACAGTACATTTGTCTCCCACTTATTGTTGGCATCATGAATATCAGCACTGCTTCCCCTTTACAAATATGCTGCTATTTCAGCAACATAATTGGAATTGCTAAACTGGGGCTGTTTAACAGGTGATTTGTTTGATTTGCCACTCATTGTGCTCAGACGTACTACCATCAGTAACACTTACCAGGCAAATTAATTTCAAAAAACAAATTATTCGTATCCTTGTAATTAAAGATGACACAATCTTATGTGCTGCAGTTTCACTGTGGTTTGTGCAGATGAAAAAGGAAGCCCTTTTTCTTTTTGACAAAAACATAAAAGAAAAGAAAATGTAATTAACACCATCCACTGCTATTTAAAGTCTTAATTTTGTGCTGTGAACCACTTCTATCTATTAATCAAGTTTTTTTTTGTTGTGTAATGAACTCTGAATACCTAATCAAAAAAGAAGAAAAAGATTAAAATTATACTCATGAGTAAAATTGTGAAAGTATGTTAATTTCAACAATAAAAAGCATAGCAATAACCGTGGCCACTTTTCAGAAGCCAAATGGGACCATGGACATCTGAAGAGAAAATCAAGGATCACAACAGAGACAAAACTGACAAGCATATAGTGTGGAAACTTCAAACACACACCGAAAAAGAGCATAGATGATTAAAAAATATGGAAATCAATAGAAATTTGAGATGCACAGATAAATCCACCGGTAATAACATTCACTAGATTATATGCTTCATTGGTGCCCCAGTCAGTGAATGCACCATACCTAAGTGCTAAAAGGATCAGCAGCCAACAACAATCCTCTTGAGTTCCTGTTGTTACGGAGTGAAGAACAACACTGATGATGATTCTCATCATCAGTGAACTGTGTGTAAATAAAGTCAGGGAAAGCACAAAAGCTTGTAAAAGCTCCTAGAAAAGAAGCTGCATCACTCAAACATGCTTGAGTTCCTTCAGGCTGCCATATGAGAGAGTGAAACATCAGCACAGAATAGGAAATTTAATGTCCTGCAGCAAAGTTGTTCTATTTTATCTTTTAAAGAGATTACATCTGTCTGTCATGGAATGTTATTACTACTACTTACTCTACAGGAAGTGCAGACATAGACTAATATTTAAAGCTTTATTTCCATCACAGTGTTTGTGACACTTTTGAAATACTTTAATTTTGTCTGAAGGAAAACTTCTAATGTTGACTGACCTTTCTCTTTTCTATTTTTACAAATATATTATTAAAAACAACTTTCAAAAGCCACGAACTGCAGATTGTTTGTTGACAATTTGAAAGAGCTTTTTTTTTTTTTTAATCAGTAAGAGATTGTTACTGATTGACTGGCTGCTGCATTGCAGTCTCTTGAACATTTTGATTTGTCTAGGTGCAGAAAGCATTAAGGGTGGAGTAGGTAACTTTTATATACAAAAAATAATTTTGAATATTTGTTCAAACTGTCACTATGTTGTCACAGTGTAAGATGAGACATCTGGGGGCGGAAAAAATCAAGGTCATCTGCCTCCTCCCTGTGGTCTTACTGCTGTCTGTGGTAAATACCAATCTATTTAGAAAATAAGAGACAAATAAAAGAGAAGAAAATAGAAACCAAAATAACTACAAGTGAAATCAGCAGGCAGACATCTGCAACATCGGCCCCTTAGCCACAAAATCTCTTAGTGTTTCTCTAGCAGGAATTATGCGGAATGATCACAAATGAGCGCGCACACACACACACGTACACGCACGCACCCCCCCATCCCCAAACACACACACACACACACGTACCCACGCCAACACACACACACACACACAAACAAAACAATACAAATACTCGCAAAGACGCTGAAAAAAATATATTAAGGCATTCAATCGAACTGAAAATATATCAAAGCTGCATGTGTTTGGAAACCTGCTTTTTGAAAAGAAACATCATTTTACAGGAACTTTTTTGATGTTTCCTCAGCCAAAATTTGTAATGTAGCTGTAACTGCAAACATGCATGTCTGCTTGAGAATTGGCCTTAATGGGCTGCATGTCACAACCTCTGATGGAGTTCAAACTGCTGACTGTGCTGCTGAGGGGTGCAAAACAACAACAAAAACTAATTTCCTGGTGTTTCCAATACATCTCTGTTTACCTTTTGCACTCCCTTAGAAAGCACAAGCAACAGCAATAGTACTGGAGCACTGAAATGTGCATTAACACAGATGTTAAGGATAATGCTTACAAATGGAAAAGAAGGTGGAATGAAAAGGAAATTCAAACATCTGGAGAGATTATTTTCTAAAAACATGGTCATTTTTGTACTCTGTGCATGAGTTGTTCTTTAAATTACAACTAGGACTAGGAGCTCTGTATGCTACAATTTGCATTCATTTGCAGTCGTTCATTTCAAATGGCTGCTGATTAATAAGACAATAGTGAGATTACTAGTGGAGACAGCAAGATGTAGAGCGTAAACATGCAATCACTTACATCCTTATGTCATCATGTTCTTTTATAACATAACATTTTGGCACACAGAGAAGCAGGTCAAGACGAGAATGAGAGCAGCAAAGTGAGACATTTAGGTTTGCACAAAAAGTGTTTACCAAGAAGAGCAGAGTCTTTCGTAGGAACCAGACTGAATCCATTGTGAGGATAACGCAATCATCTGCAACACTGCAGAAAATTGTTAGCCTTCTCCAAAAGTAAAAATGAAATGGGACTTTTCCCAGTGTTGGTCATTTATAGCATTAAAATGTTACTGCAATAGCTACTCAAACAAAGAGCTTCATAGCAATCAAATGGAAAAACAGAAGAGACTAACAATCTCTTTGGAAAGAGATTAACAATAACAATAAAAGTAAATATTTTATGTTTACTTGTTACTTTTTATGTAAATGCACCTTTTCTCAACGGATCACATCAACATTTTCCTGCTTTGTTAACTTCCTAAAAAACCTGAAAGGTATCATTTGGTTTTGGAGAATCATGAAACTTTCATGTGTTTTCTGGCTTTAGTGCATCAATGTCTGACCTGACTCTTCCCGAAAACTAAAAGTGAAACCAATAAGACATTCTGGGGGAAAAGATGAGACGACATCACATGGCACACAGATGAAAATATAAGCAGCGATCACTGCGCTGAGAGGGTAAGCGACCTGAAACACGTTCACTTCAACACAAACACCATAATCTTCAGGCCAGACAGGGTCATTATCGCTGCGGTATTCAATTACAGCTCTCACTGGGCTTCATTAGGATGCACGTTTGTCCTGTGTGTCTGAGTGAGGAAAATATTAAACTACAAGTCAGGCCAATCTTACCTTAGGATCTGGCAGGGGGGGAGGACAGGGAGGAAATAAAAAATACAATTTCAAGCTCTTCCCTCGTGAAGATGCACGGAGGATCTGCTCATCAATTTTTCACTCGGTTTCATTATGGCATGAATGATTAAAGTGAGTGGGTGTGGGTCTGCCTCAGACTGATTAGCAACTAAAAAACAGGATTAATGGAAAATATCTCTGATCGACCTTACTGAACCCTGACCAACAGTTTGCTCTTGGCATAACATTTCTGTTTTTGTTGTATTTATCTCCTATCTACAGTTCAAACATATAAAAACACCTTCATTAATCGTTTGTTGAAATGCCTCTAAGTAAACGGCACCATGACCTTAACAAACTTTCGACAAGATTCTGTCTCATTCTTGTCTAATAGAATCCATTTAAGCCCTTTTCAGAACTCTGAAGAAGGAGGTTTTCATCTCATCTCATTTAGTTTTCTGGTGTACGTTCTATATTTATGGATTGTTCACAAATTCAAAAATCAGTGTGTGTTTGGGGACATTGTTTAGTTGGAACTTCTGATTGCTGACTGATGGTCAAGTTGAAGAATTTGGAGACTTTCCTGGTTCCTTAATATTCTATCCACTTTATACAATGCATCAGAACCACAAACAGCCAAACAGACCATGATGCCAACACCAGCATACATGACAGTAGGTTTGACATCTTCACCTCAATCCCTACAAACATACTTATCATTGTGGTGAAACGGCTCAATATTCGTGATATATTTTTTCTATAGAAGATGTTCGTCTTATTCATGTGAGCAGCTGCTAATCTCAGTTGTGCTTGAGATAGTTTTGTGGAGCAGGGCTTTCTTTTTATCACTTAAACAAGCTCATAGTGTGCTTGAGTCTTGGTGGTTTCTGGGTTGTCCCTGAATATCATAAATGTCCTTCACCTCCAGGAGATATTTTGGATTAAAAATTCCTGACTTGGCCACACCTAGATTTTCCAATGGGTGAGTGACCACAAACACTTCAAAAATATTTGGGAAAGGATGATCCAGGCTAACTCTCAGATGGCCTTATCATAAGCTATGATCACAATGCTAATGTGAAAAATGTTCAAAAGCCAGGTGCTCTTCAGGAAGCAAATCAGCTTAAATGAACTCCACCACTTCTAATAAACAAATTGGTCAAAAATCAAACCACATGTGCAGCAGAAGTTTGCTGATGGGAAAAACAAGGGTGTGGTTTCTCTGTAATTTGCTAAGTCTTTTGTATAAACATTTTTTGTAGAATATGTCTGTACATAATTGAGCCTCTATGTGTAACTTTGAACCAGAGTAGATCAGAGAAATTCCTTTTTAAATTCAAACTTTAGCATGTGTACTGAAATACGTCACTCAACCCCCCCCCAAAAAACAAATCAAACAAAAACAAACAAGGAAACAAAAATAAAGATGGCAATAAACAGAAATTAGGGCCCATGATGAGAATGTATCAGCTTATCACAGGAACACTAATATCTCTATTTATGAACAAAAGTTTCAAATTTTAGAAGCCGCAGTTAGGAGACATTAAAGTAAGCCATGAAAAAAAGACATACAGGCCCTTAAATGATTGGACTTTTTTATATGCACATGAACCTATCATTTTGACAAATACAATCTTCTTAAAGTACAGTCTCTTGCTGTGAGGATATTAACACAACAACTGGAGAGAGGTGTTCATAATCACAGCTTTTTAATCTAAATCAGTTAAGCAGAGAAAAAGGTCTGCACTTTCCACGGGAAAGCTGCAGGAAAAGGAGTCCCAAGAGTGAGTTAAACAGGGCATCCTTAGACTGCAGACACAGTATGAATCCAAAAGAGATGGAGCAAGATGATTATCAGTGAGACACGCACAGCTTGCCACGCTGTAGCATACTTCAGGTAGCACCAAAAGACTCGGGAAGGTGGAAATCATTCCTTAGCTTCAACAATAGAAATGGCAAAAACGGATCTAGATTAACTTCTCATCTTATACAACACCCACCGCTCTCTAAATACAGAGGGAAAATGTTAATTTTTCTTTACTGCTTCCTTTCACTTACAGGGCTATAATGGTAGTATATATGCCGCACATTTGAAAATAAAATTAGTAACAAGAACATTTACTCGAACCAGATCCCACATATTTGGAGAAATGACTGCCCTATTTTAGAAAAAAAAACAGAAAAAAAAAACATTGATATAAAAATATACCTCAGAGTGCAATCAAATAATAATAAACATAGATCTTAGAAATAAGAAATAAATACTGTATACAAGAGTAGGGTTGAATCTAGCCAGATATGTTTAAGTGCTACCAGTCTGCTATATATCTATGCCCCCAGATCAATAATTCACTCGGTCCTTTGCTAAATCACCTTCTGTCTGACCAGACAACTCCCCTTTGGGGGGGCTAGTGGACAGAAGGACAAATATAGCAATAAAAGAAAAGAAAAAGAAAAAAAGGTTTTAATTAAAATGTGTAAACATAGTCCCAGGTTTTATAGCTTGAGTTTGCTCTTATCTGCTTCTATATCTGTCTGTTTTAGAGATTTTGACTCCTGCTCATATGAACAGCTGCAAGAGATGAAAACAGCCATGGGGTTTCTGCAGGGATGAATGAACGATCTCAAGATTTGTTGAATTATAACTTTCATTTGATCTCAACATCACACAGACAGGTAAGTATGCACTCCTTCCAAAATGTATTTTCACAAAAAAAATAAAAATAAAAACAAATAAAGGCAGAAATTACTTCTCGTATTATATGTAATGAAGATTTGTGCTGGATCTTCACAGGCAGCAAAATTCCTTTGAAAATAACAGTTACATCATACAGACTGAGCCTTATACACATGTGGAACACATGGTACTATAAAGGAGAAAACCATTGGCAAGTCTTTTAACTCTTTATTACAAAAGCTTCTTTTATGTTCAAGACTTTTTAACAACCTTTGAAGCATGAATACCAATAAACCATAGAAATAAAAGACTGAAGCACTGTGCATTATGTGTTTCAATTATTTAGGCCACATAACAATGGGCTGAATTGTTATGTGCAGTTATTAACTTTAGACCTCACAATAAAAAAGCATTTGTAAAGCTTAGTTTATAAATTACAGTTTCAGTAATTCTCATCACCGTGTGATGCTTTTAACTTTTTGGTGAAAAGTAATTTAAAGGTTGTCAACAAAAATCTCATATTTGGTGAAATCTTGCATCACAAATTTATCAGTATTGTATTTTACAGTTTTTTCTTTTAAAAGAAACGTAACAGTTTTTGAAAAGGTGACACCCCCCTAGCTATTTACTTTGACAGGGATCTCAAAAACTTGAAGACCAAATATGACAAATTAAAATATACAATCTGACAAATTTTTATTCCATTGGCATCAACAAATTCAAAGTTATGTAAAAGAAACAGGCCAAAACAAAGAAAGGAACGCTGGCTCTTAAAATAGATGTGACATAGACAGACACCTTTAGTTAATCATCTTTGCATGCTGCCCATTCACATTTGGAGCTCCACATGTGGCAGATTATGACTCAAGCTACTCTGTCATACAAAACAGGTGTCAGTTCTGTATCACAGCAACATCAAAAGCAGATTGCCACTGCACATGGAGCCTACACAAAGCAGAAATCTACACAGAGATATGTAGAACTGCTGAATATTTGACAAATGTAAGGAAACAACCATCATCTGACTGAGCAATATGTTGAAAGTGTGGGAGGTGGAGGGAACATTCCATTAAATGAGCACAACAAGAGAACAAAAAGACACAAAACATCAAGAAAACACATCTGCCTCTAGGTTATGACTCCTCTAGCCATACTCATCACATCAATCTAAGTAGTTTTTGATGAAGTTCTCTTATTGTTAATGCTGAGGTCAGAGGATTAATTACTTGGCTGTTTTGAGTTCTTTATGCCTTCTGCTCTTCTGGCACAGACAGAGCCATTAATTCCAAGGATTTAATAGTCTAATGTGATTGTTTGTTTACATGTGACCCACTGACTCCTCATGCATCTCACAGCCATATTTCACATTAACACAGCTAACTTAGTTGACGCCTTTACAAACAGAGGACAGCCTTGGAATAAATTCTTGTGGAGGCTCTTCCAGCCATTTCTCAGTGCTAATATTTGCTTTTTCTACTCTGCAAACCGATATTGTAATATTGGTTTAAAATAGATGTTTGGTAATATAGGTGCACACCTTTGGTAAACAGCTCTTACGTTTGTTCAGATCATTAACATTTATTTTTTGCTGATAACTAAAGAACTGGCCAGGGGAAAGGACTTTTTGTGATGTCACAGCAGGAAGGGCTGCTGGAAGCTACTAAGATAAAGTCTTATTATTAGAAACATTTTTGTGTTATAATCTTTTAGTTTTTACATTTGCGTTGCAGTTATAATTTGTTGGCTTAAGTTAGTCCCCTTAGTTTATCCATTGTTTGTTTTAGACTCCTCTTCCTTTACCTCCTCGTTTCAGGACAGCCATTATGTGCAAATTCCCTGTTGTGTTCATTGTTAAAAGATCAGTTTTTGGGTCCTTTCTTGTAAATTATTTCTACTTTTGCTTTTGTTGGACTGTTGTTGACTATTGTCATAAGAACCTAAATGGATAATATTTTTTATACTTATGTCCTTGTTAAGGACAACAAACAAATGGTAACACTCTCCACAATTCTGTTTATGCTTTTGTGACTCTATGCTGAAACCTGAAATCAAACAGCTATGAATTACTCTAAACATATTACCTGATATGTAAGCAATCTACGGTAAACAAAACAGCAACAGATGCTCTGATCTATTAATACTAATGTCAGTCATTTTAAGTGTCTTATTGTGAAAACGTGAGTTGTTGCTTCTATACGAGAAAGGATTAAATAAAGTGATTTGATTGGATTAATATTTTCATCACTAGAATATTGAATCAACAGCTACATAATGTTTCCATACTTTGAAAGAGTAGGTAGACAAAATTATTTTACCACTAGATGTCACCAGCACCAGTTGCTGTCTCCTTTAAGCATTTAACCACAATATAATGGTTTTTCAGAGCTATTGAATTTGTGTACTGATGATTTAAAGGTAATGAAATAACCCCCCCCCTCACCCCCCCCTGAAGATAGGAATAAACTGGACATGTTAAACTAACAGGTAATAAATAATAATCATAAGTTCCAGAAGTTGTGAGTGTGTGTCAGGTGTTGGTTAGCTGTGAAGTTGTAGTGTGTGCATCGGTTGGTGACAGACTGGACTGTATATTGATCTAAAGTGCCCCTTTACTGTCCAAGACTTTAACCTCAGTTTCAAACAACATGTGTCTGTGATGGAGAAATCAATGCAAGTTACCAACCCCGGTTCTATTCTGCTGGACAAGTTGGCAGTGTAGCTTTCAGTGGCTAAATGTCTACATGCAGTTACTGCTGAATGAAAGAAGAGTTTGAGATATTTGAGGAATTTTAATACCTTTTGCAGTCTATTTTATTTGTATTTTTAAGATGTAAACACCAACATAGTTTCTAAGCTTGTCAACTACCATTTACTACTTTCTTGCTTTTCTGACAAGAAATATTATAATGTACACAGTATTGTGTACAATTATTGTGTGCAATTGAAAGTACACATATGTACACATATTAAAGGATTAATGAATAACATGTAAGTAATGACTAAAATTAACAGATTAACCAATAACACAAATAGCTCTTTTCTGTTATATTCAGTTTCAGCTTGAGTGGACCTTATGTATCCCATGTATCTGTGTCTTGGTTAATATTTTCTGACAGGTTGCTCTCATACGTCTGTTTTCCACAAGCATGATACAAAGTAATTACTATCTCCCCATCTGTCAAGGTGAAAGGCTGAAGGCTATACCTTTTTCCACCGTCACAAAACATGAATCACAAATGCATGAAGAAGCACAAGAGACTGCATTAAAAATATAAAAACCAGTCTGACATTTTGGAGAGGTCAGAGGAAAAGTTGAGTTCAGAAGATAAGAGAATATGGTAAAGGTGACCCACGAGTTAAAGAAATACAGATATGATGAAATGAAAAAAGGCAAAGGCAAAAATACATTTTACCCCTGATGGTGCAGAGTCAGAGCAGAACATAGCCTCTTTGAATATGAAAATGTAAATATCATGAGTGAAGAAATGCAGAAAGAAATGTTGGTGGCACTTTCTATTACAGCTAGGTAATAAAAAGTTGCAACAGTAGGATAGTAGTTTCAGGATGTTTCCTAGAATCTGATTACATTGAATCATTGGCTTGCTGCATTATGACAGGTAGGTCATAATGCTACCTCCTAAATATACCTTTAATAGCTTTTTTGGGTGTTTTTAAAAATCTTCTTTATCCAATAATAACCGTTCTCTACATCACACATCTATATACTTTTAAAATGTGTTAATCACAAAATGTTTTATCAAAAGTTTGAATTATTCAAATAATTGAAAAAAAACATGAACCCATGAAATACTGGAGTCAAAATATGCATGTCCATTGTGTGAAATAATTCAAATATCCTAACTGCTTCATTAGCAATCAAAAAAACTTCTGCCTTTCTTAGAACTCTAATTGCCTTATGTTCAGTCAGTGAGAATAGCCTTGACTTGAATGTATTGAAATCTGTCTCCATTTGAATAAAAACATCATATAGTGCTAAATGCTTTGGGAGCTTAAATATGATTTAAATTAAATAAATTGAAACCTAAGACATTGGCAAAAAAAAAAACAAAAAAACAAAACAAAAACAAAAAACATGATGGGTGAGGAAGATGAAGAGAAAATAAAAGATGATGAAGAAGAGACTGAAGCATAAAGGTCGTTCTTTGCACTTGTCATACTTGGAACTGTCTGTCCCTAGTGAGTCCGAGTAATTTATGGGAAATTAATTTATATGTACGAGATGTGGCCTGTAAAGCGATGATCCTGAACTTTTATGTCCTCCATCTGATTTCAATCAGGAATCTTTACTGCATATCACTCTCCATCTGTCTCCCTTTAATGTCTTGTCATGACTTTTATAAAGATATAAGGGTATCCAAGCAGATTAGCTAGCAGCTCAGACAATATTATTTTTCTTGAATCATATAGGAGATGAATCAGAAAACTATGACATGAAATCCTTTTTAACTTGTAGCATATTTTACTCTTCTGTTGGTATCCCTTGTTTCAATGACATTTGAGTCAGAGCACACTTGAAAATCATTGGCACACCTGCTAGGAATGTGTAAAAAGCCCCAAAAAATAAATCCCTCCAAATTGCAGTAGCTGAATGTAAAAAAAAAGATTAGTCACTCTTTTAATTGATTAAATTAATTCAGTGAAGAAAACAATCCTATTAATGTACTTTGGCTGTGGAAGATGACAAAGAGAAGGTTTGTGTCCAATGAACTATTTCTATGTTCATATTTCAATGTGTTGCAGATTTTTGGTCTCCCAAAAGACCCAATAAAAACCTGCTTTCTGTGTCTGGTAGATGACAACATATTCTATTTAAAACAACCAGTTGTATCAAAACGTTTATGATGCCAGGCTCTCTTAGCACTTGACAAAATGTAATGTTTGTTAATGGATTTATAATTGGAAGAGGTATTTCTGATGATTTCATATCTGCGTGGTATAAAGCCCTTTGAATTGCTGAAATATAGAAATAACCTTCATTGAACAATTTTGGCCCTTGGAAGAGAAAGAGGCCCACAGCATGACAAATCCTCCACTACACTTAACCAATTCATCTTTTGTTTCATGCTAGATCCATTTTGATTGATTTTTGCTGAAAACGTAATTGCATTTTGCTGAAAACTGGATCTTGACAACACAATCCTGTCAAAATCTCAGTAGCATTCATCAAACTTCACACATGGACATTTATTAAGATAGCAAAGAAAAAAAAGGTCTTTCTTGCACCGTCTCCCCGACAACCAGTTGATGGGTAGACAGCATTCACTTGGTTGTGGTTACCAAGAAATTTTGTGGACACTTGGTAACCACTTTGTACTATTTGGTATATTTCTCACTCAGCTCTGGAGTTATTGGAGAAACTTTTTTCCCAGGTGTCTCTCATCAAAGTTTTACTTACTTTATAGGAATTGATAGGGACATAAGTGATTCTTTTCAAATATCAACTATTATTTAAACAGGAAATATTTTTTTACATGAGATTCTGTCATTGGATTAAATGTTTATTGTAATGGTTTTTGCACAGTTTTGTCAGGAGTGCCAATAAGTGGGGAAAGAGCTGTATTGTATGTTTACCGACTTTGAATAATTTTACATACAATGAAATCTCTTTCATTCCCAAATAAGAACTAATTCAAAAGGCAAGCAGTTACATGGAGTTTGATTCACTGGTATCCCACTGGTTGGTTTGATCACATCAGGCTAAAGCTCTGTGAAAGAGACGCTAAACGCTTAGAGACCCCGTTTTAAGTCTCAGATGAGTTATTGCCAAAAACTGTAATATTGCTCAGATAAACCAAAGTGCAAAATGAAAACTTGTTTGCTTTCAGCATGAATCGAAATTAATACTGTAATATATCATTGTGCCCTTAGGCTTTACCCAGAGCTGGATATAAATAAGTGAGACAACTCTTAGCTTCAGTCTGTGAGCTACTATTGTGGAGTTTTGTGTTTGTGTTCAATGAAAGAAAAAAACAAGCAGTGTTCCTTTAGACCTAACTAATCCCAGCTTTACATAAATTACAAAAGAAAGGAAATAGCGGACAATTGAAATGGGTGGAATCTGTGGAGAGAGAAAGAGGGAAGACAAAAAGACAAGTACAGAGGTTCGTGCAGGATGGTGCAGAAAACTGGATTTGTACGTACAGATACACATCTCTGTTGAAAAGCAACCAGCAATTATAAACCGAGTAACAGCAACTCCTCTTCCTCAAAGTACAGACGGCAGCAAAAATTGTCAATAAATTGGAGCCAAGAGGTAACAATTTCATGACAAGATTAGTTGCTTTCCACTTCCTCAAGAGATACAAGTTCTTCAGTCTGCTTCACCTACTACCAGGGCTAATTGGGTTCCCCCCTGAACTAACCTGAAAAAATGTTGTGAAGGTAAATATCAAACCCAGTGTATCATGTTATGATATAATTTGATTTGACATAGCATCATTGCCTATTCAAAAACAGACAGAAGAAAATAAATGTACACAGGGACTCTCATTTTAAAGTTTTATTTGCTAAAATAAATGAATAAAAGGAAATTCAAAGCTCTGCACCTGCATCAGGAAGCATGTCAGTGTGTCTGATGAGTGTAATTAAAAGGGGGGGCACAGAAAAGAAAGGGAAGACTCTGCTAGATTTTAGAAAATAGAAGTATATGCTTGAGTTTGCAAAACTATTTGCTCTCTCAGGGTATTTGCTTCCTCAATATTCAGTTTGCTGTACTCTTTTTAAACAGTACAAATAGATCTGTGCCTTAGGAGACTCTTATTTTTGATTCTAGTCATAATATGTTTGCGCATTTTCAGGATATTTATATTTTACATTTTCGTTGTTTCAGATGTTAGGGCTAAGAGAACCCCGCCTGTTCAGAGACGACAAACCGCTGCAGTAGAAGCATGACTCAGTCTAACTCTTTTGTTCAAAATGTATGCATTAGAGTTAATGTACTGTAAAAAAAACAGACATGACTGTTTTCTCCTACGCAGGACTCAAGTTAGTCTGGCCGGATGTCTGCTTACAGCTTTCAAACATTGCTTTATCTTAATAGCATCTAATGTATTATTTTTTTCTCATTTTCAAATCCTTAGGCTGTTTTAAGATGATGAATGTTTTTGACAAGCCACCATATTACGTAAGCCTGTCCCATTGGTCACATGTCTCCATCAAATTTAAGTTTTTCTCATTTCAAAGTAAACCAAAGAAAGTAGCGACCTAATAGTAATATAATCATATTTTCTAAAGATCCAGTGGTTTTAAGATTGCTAAAGTTGGACAACTGGGAACCTGGGACAGATTCTTGAAGAGAGTCTGAAAAGCACAGTGATACCACAAAGCAGAATCTGCATGCCACAGTTAGCATGTTCAACTTTGACATTTTATGATATAACAATTATGACAAGGCTAGACGAGAATGCCAAAATTTAAAAGCTTTGAAAAAGAAAAGCTGTCCTTTCCAGATGAACAGCAAAATTTGTGTCCGAGTCAGTCACAAGATTTCTTGAAAAATGTTCTATGAACATATTACATACAACAAAGTAAAAATATTTAGTAAAGTGACAGCACCATGTCAGGAAAAAAAAAAAAAAAAACAGTAGAGCATTTAGACACAAACAAAGTGTCGGTAGCAGTGGGTCGATGAGTTGGGCTTTCTTTGAAAACACGAACAGGCCATCTTGTATCCTCTAAAAATGACACAAGATTAATAAAGCAAAGCATTGCTTTGATGCCATAAATAGTAAGTTATTATATTTCCAAGAGTGATAAATTTATAATGTGCATTTCAATAACAGAATTGCCAGAGATGTGAAGAGCTTTGCTAAAGCATTAAACATGCTAAAACGTACAAAGAGTGGTGTCGGCATTTTGATTTCAAATTAGGTATTTGTGAAAAGTCTTACTTGTTGAACTACTAATAATTGGTGCAATAATAGTACATGTTCTCCTGTGGATGGAATCCTATGTCCAACTGAGAAAAAAATAACTCTGCTGCTGGTGGTTGGAAGATCTGGTAGCATTGGTGCATGGCAGCCTCACTTCTGTGAGACTGTTCTAGGGCAGCTCTGGCTTCACTATATTAACTTTCTGCAATCAGCATGTGAATGTGTGCATGAATCGGTAAATTCCTTAATGTAGAGTAAAGCGGGAGATAAAGTGCTGTACAAGTACAGAACATTTGCCATTTACCATTTTGGGTAAATGTTTGCTTGAAGTACTAGACATTTTTTAATTACACTTCACACAATTTGCTTTGAATTTGTGCTACCTTCAGACTGACCTTCTTTCACATTTGTAAAAGCAACCACCTCTATTGTTCTTTACTATCAACAGTTTCAATTGTTCTTTTACTAGGTTCTTTGTTGACAGAAGGTATGTGCAGCTGACACATTCTTCAGACCAAAACACTGTGCTACATCAAGACAGTAAGAAATATTTAATTTGATTTATTTCAATGAGAGATATGATACATCAAGATAAACCTAACTAATAGTTTTGCATAACATGTAATGTCAGATGATCTATTTCATTTTCTGAATTTCACAGTGGTATGAATGCTACTTTTAAAATTAAAAATAAAAAAGAAGAAAATGAATTTAGAAGCTGAACAAACTGAAACACTGAACCTAAAATACAAATCAAAAACACAATCTGTAACTGGAAAACTGTTAATCATTTTAAGTACATGAGGTATAACTATGAATCTCATATAAATAATTGTGCGCACCTGACAGAGATTAGTCCACAAACTGTTAGCCGTACAGAAATTTGAAGTGAATAAGACAGGAATAGAGGAGTTTTCATCAAAACAGAAAAAGTCTCAAATGGCTATTTCATCTCCCAGGCAGTCAGGAGCTCCCTGTTTGTTGAGAGCATTAAGCAGTCTCAACGTCTCCCCATCTGTTCCCCAGCCAAAGATCTCCATCTCCTCATCCTCATCCTCATCGTCCTCCCCGTCATCTTCCCTGTCATCGCTGTCGTCTGAGTTCGATTCATACTCTGAAGCAATACCTGACTCGCGAAACCTGGTGAATTCCAGGCAGTCCAAAGATTTCACTTCTCTGGATAAGATGCTCACTGGAGTGTTAGGCACATCTCGACCTTGAGTCATTTGCCTGTTAGGCTTAAGTGACGGGGGAGGCGAAGGGAGTCGAGGAGGTGGAGGGCCCGGCGGTCCCGGGAGGAAACGAAAACACTCCAGTTTGAGTAGACATTGGTCCCTACCTAGTGGGCTTCCCAGAGTTCCGTTGGTAGAGGAAAAGGCGTTGCTGGTTCCGTCACCAGTGCTAAGTGCAGAGAGGTTGATGTCTGACACCTCGGATTTGGGTGTGGTAGCGTCGCAGATTACCGGAGGTACCATGGAGCGGAAGGTGATCTCCAACAAACTGTCCTGAGAGCCCACTGGAGAAAAGAGGCAAGTTGAAAAGATGGATATTAAGATGCATCAAGTAATGAATTGATTGATTTACATTCTTCTTCTATCAGTCGTCTTCTCAAAAGACAGCTGTATATTATAAAGATAAAAATGAATTGCTGGAAACAGAGCGATATAAATTCTAACATAAATCACTGGAGTCTCTTATACAGCAAGAAAGGTCAATTGTGGCCTACGGTATTTCATCATCATTGTGTGGCACTCAGTGAAGTATTTTGTGTCACTGTTTAGAAGCACACAGTACTGACTTGAAGCAGAAAGTGGCTCTAAGGAAATTGTCCATGTTTTCAGGTTCAAATTCAAAGTTCAAACATAGATTAGAACAGTGTTTACAAAGTTTTCCAACACTTGTTTCTTAATCAAAACTGAGACTGGATTGCTAAATTATATAGTCTGTGTCTCACAAAAGGATTCACTTGCCTGCATACATAATACACACATTTGAGAAGCACCCCATTCTTTATCCATGGGGTTTATTATGATGTCAGGCCAATCATTTAAAACTTTAACTGCTTGAAATCCTATGAGAAGGCTATCCACAATGGTTAGTAGTGTCGTGTAATGACAATTTTTTTTATTACCATACTTTCAGAAGTATATTTGTGAGGTCAGGCACTGATGTTTGAATGGAAAACCTGGCTCTCAAACCAAACTTTATATTTGAGAGAATGTGATTAGGAAAGTGTTATTATCCCGTTAAAGTGACAAGCCCAAACTTGTCCATTATCATGTGTCTGCATAATTCTAGACTTATGTAGACTCTAGGCCCGTTTCATCCAACATTTTGTAATATACTTTGTAAATTAAGCATTGACAGCAGCAACTCAATCATGAAAACCCATTTCATCAAGACCTCTATGCAGTACTCTTAAGTAAATCAGAAGACTATGCACAGTTTGAAAATCTCTAGTTATTGTTGAGTTAGTGACCTCTGTCCACTCTGTGGGTAGGCTTCTACTGGAGCTGTTCTGGTTTTCTTTGAAAAACACAGGGTTGCTACCATTCCCATTTACTTCCACTGTGTTACAATGCCATGTATTTGACATAAATGGATTTAATGTTGAGATGTCATAATATCACAGCATTAAGATTGAAATTACTGAGACCCTGAGTGTCAAACCCAGTTTACAAAGGTTTGCAGAAGCAGTTTGCATGTCTGGGTACTGGTTTTAATACCCGTAACCATGGAAGTAATTGAAGCATATACCACAAAACTGAAAAGCAACTCTTTAAATTATGGTCTAAATCTTTTAAATGCTTTAACTTCTGATTTATGTTGAAAAGAGAGCCATTTAAAACTAAATAATGTTACCTGATTTTACATAGTGTGAATAAACCTCTTGGTCAAGCTGCCCTTTGATTTCAGTAAAATGACTAATGTTGATTTAGATTAGTGCAATTTAGGCTCGTTACTATTAATACACCAACAGTAAAATGGGTTGCACTATCACTGCAAGATGTGCTTCTCTTTAATTTAAATGGTTAACTTGCATTAGACGTACTAAATCTAAAAACTTGCCACGTACAGGATTGGACTTTGAGAGCTCTTGAGTAGTAAATGTGGAAGATTAGTTTCTAGCACCTATCTCTTCCATTTTCTGTATCAGAAAAAAAAATTACTTTTAAGCATGTCCGTGAAAAGTTTTCAAATATGGACGGAGAAGCATATTAAAAAGTCCAACTTGCCTACGGAGTAATAAGCAAAGCTTCATGTTTGAAATATTTGCTGAAAAGATTAAAGATCGTTTCCTACAGAGTGACATTTGGAGGGCAGACTGGGTTGTGGTGTTGCTGAGGAGATTGTCTGTCTGAATAGTCAAAGAAGAGGCTTTAAAATGCACAAAGCTGCAAAGAGAGGCATTGGAGAGGACGGAGGGGGGTCTGCAACAGCTGAACATCAGTAGGATGTGTGTTCAGTCTGAACAAAAAAAAAAAATCAGAAAGCTAAGAGTCCAGTAGAAAAACATACTCAACTCTCTTACCACGAATAGCAGCGGCTTCACAGAGGAAGAGAGTTTGAGGACTGCCATCTTTCTGAGCACAAACAGAGAGGTGACTAAATACGTATTCACTCGTGTTTTTTAATCCTACATTTAATGCGCTTGATTTTTAGTAGAATTTCTACAACTGTGTCTGCAGGCCAACTTTATATTGTGACTTGGTCCAAAACTAATCCCTACTCTAAGCCCTTTATGCACTCTGCAACTGGGCTGTTGAATATAGACAATGCCCAGAGGTTTTGTTGTTATTTGTTTGGAGTCTTTGGAACATTTCTCTCTAGTATGTTTCATAAATCTTCAGTTTTAACTGAGCAGAATAACCTTAGATAAAAGATTAATCTTGTGAAAGCATCATTCAAATGTTTTACAATACGGCAGGGTTAATAGAGACAAACCAACTGATTGTAATTTTTGAATGAACTGAAAGAAAAGAGAACCTAATTTCTGTGCCCACCATTGTGCAGATACTTATGCTAATCGCAATAAGTATCTGCACAATAAATCTTTGCTAATAAATCTTTTGTTAGTGAAGATTTATGCTGGACTGCTGTTAAAAAACATGCAGAAATTTGGCAGTTAAAGTTTTTCAGTATTATAGCATTGATATTTTAGCTAAAGGTTTACCAGTGTGTTTTCTATCTTGTTGATCTTGCACCTATAGGCTGACTTCGGAAAAATAGGATTAATGGAAAATTTGTATTAACTCTAGTATCTTGAAGGACTAATGACAATATTATGTAAAATTTGTCAGCTGAATCCGCCCACTAGAATCTGCTCGAGGTTTCTGCTGACATCCACACGCAGCCCAGATTAATGTGACCGCATTGTCTGCACGCGGTGGCAGAGACAATAACTCCACCAGCCTGAGGGGCTACTAAAAGAAGTTTATATCTCTGTGTGTAAGGGAAAGTTAGAGATTCAGGAGGATTTGACATAGGGAAAAACATGTGACCCAGGGACAGATTGAGGAAGAGGTCAGACTAGGAAGAAGTCGCTGGGTTAGGGAGGAGGGTAGCTTGCATGCAAAGGTGGGTTTCTATCTTGCTTAACATACATTTGATGACCATGCCTGACTTATCAACATCTCACCTGTCAACTCTAACCCACTGTAAGCGCATAAGATCAGACATAAATGAGATTTTAGCTTACTGGAATTTGGTCCAACCATCTTGGATTCTAGCTCCTGGATTTGTTTAACCAGCAGGGAGATGTGCTGCAGCAGGTCTTTGTTCTGGAGCAGCAGTTGATGGACTCGAGCCTGGGCCTCCAGCCGAGCTGTGGCCTCGGCGCTAAGCTGGTCCTTCAGAAGATGGACCTTCATTGATGGATGAAAGTGGGAGAGATTGGGGGACAGGTAGTAGATATGAAACAGAGAGAGATAATGGGTTGATCAGACAAGCTTTGTTACAGAAATTCTTTGACATGGCCATAACATAAACTACTAAATGTGAAGTCCAGCACCACACCAAGCCTAGAAATCTGCTGAGGAGTTAGTGTTTAAAACTTATCTGAGTCTGATTAATAGGAGAGAATGATTGATCGTCTGCAGTATTTAAACTGCACTGAATTTAATCAAAGCAATTTTGAGCTAATGTCACAAAACCATCCGAGTTCTCTCACAGCCAGAATCAAAGAGATCAATCAGTGATAATCCAGTGGGGACTGCTGAGGTAGAATTGTCGCTCAAGCTCAAGAGCAAGAGCACAATACCTGGAGTGGAAGGAGTTCTACATTTGAGAAACATTTTCACTTAGAAGAGAACTAAAATAACTGAAAAACCAAAAAGGACATGCTAAACTTTTGTTGGGGGATCATGCCAGATAAAACACATTTACCTGTGCTACCCTCAAAAATATACATAGTACTACCAGAGCAGGGGTGTCTCTGTCTATCTTAAATAGTCTTGAACACCCAGCTCTTAAGAATGCATTTCCTCATTGTGCACTCTTCTTTCTTTGGCGGTAAACATTCCTGCTGGCATGTAACAAATGATAAAAATATGGAGAAGCACATTCATCCATTGTAAAGTGCAGTCCCAACTGTGGTACTTTTGCAAAAGGCTAAAGGATCACAATTCTTTAGCATGTTGAAATAAAACTGTTGCATAAAAATATAACTCCCTAACAAATAACTAACAGAGGTCATCGTTCCACATTTTAGTTGGATAATGATCCAAAACAGATGACTAAACATAGAAAAGGTGCAGTAGACACATCATATGTTGTCTTACATAACTTTCTCAGCCCACAGACATGAAACCATAGTTTGAGGAGAGCAGAATGAAGTGATCTCTTTCACTCCATGCTAAACTTATAAAATTGTACATGAGCAGAATAAATGGGTAAGGAGCTTACACAAACTGTAACAGCAGGGGTGCTAATAAATGTGCTGTGAGCTTGTGGAAAAAAAATAAAAATCACAAATAATATGACTGTTTTCTGTACCACATTAATGTGTTCAACTTAAAGGTTAGGGTTTTTTTTGCATATTGGTGAGCTATACTATTCCAGTGTAATAGAATATTAATTATTTTAGTGCTTTTTACACATTTTACTGGCTGCGCCTGAATTGCTGAACAAGTACTGACTTTAAATAATACAAATCACAACCTTCTCAAAATGTTTGGATTTTTTCTTTGGACAGTTTTGGGCATGTGAACTAAATGTTTTATTAAGGTATTAATTTGAAACTGGATCTTTTAAAAGGCTCATCTCTATGCAGTATCTTATATCAACTATTTACTTGCTATTGCTAGTGTAGATACAGACTTACTAATGATGCAAAGTGAAGTCAAAAACAACATTGTAGTAATTGATTAGGAGAAGTAAACAGCTTAATTATGTTCCCTTTAACATCCCGTTTTTATCTATAAAAATATATAGTGAGTATTGAATTTCCTCTCAAATGCTCAAAAGTTGAATGACTTCAGAGGATTTTAAAAAGATTCTCGTAATGTGAAAATCAGAGAGACAAGATGCCGGATGCAAAAAAGTCAAGTGACACATCATCACAGCAGCCAACCCACTACTTGATACAATGTGATGTGCACACAACTAATCTTGACTGTTAGATGCATCTTTTAACTCTTTTTGATTGGTTTTAAACTAACTTCAGCATTCAAATAAAAAATTAAATAGACTGTCCAAAAATGTAAGATCTTTGTGCTGAAATAATTGTGCCACTATAAAATGTTCAAAGAGCACTCATGGTGCTCGAGTGACAGCTCTGATCCTCATGTAACCTTAATGCCATAGTCTGCTGTGGTTTGCCAGATTAAAGCAGACTCCATTTCAATTTAGATATGAAAGGCTAAAACTCGTTTACACAATGAATCATTTATTTCAAAATTGAGGCAGACACCCTTCAGTTGTTGCACACAAAATTACAAATACATAGTCATATTTGGTTCCTGTGTGAGCAGCAACTACCTTGTTTTCACAAATGTTTGCAGGATCACCTCACATTCTAACTAGACACCTTTGCAGACATGTAACTACTTTCAAAAAGTTCAAAGGAGAAAATCTCAAAAGTCTCTAATCTGAAAGAAGTTTAAAAGAGGCTCAGCATTAAGGAAGGCCACTTATTAATGATTTTCTGACAGAAGAGGCGGCATACTTCTCAATAATTTGATTTGGATTAACCTTGGAGCTTGGTCACAGCCCAGCAAAGCTTCAAACACTAGTAGACTAGGACACAAAGAGGAACTGAGGCAAAAAGAGGGGAAATATTTCCAGAAATCCATGTCATGAAGAAAAATCATCTAATTTTAGGCTGTAAAAGTCAGGAAGAGCTCATTACTTTTAACATTACCTTATTTCCTGACTTTCTAATAGATTCTTGTCAATAAGATATTTTATAAGCTGCTTTGACTGTAAAATTTAATATATCAAATCTCTGCGTGGCTGAAGAGAAACCCACCAATAATTATATGAAGAGCACACAGGTGCGGCAAATCGAGGCTTCTCGTTTAGAGATACAAGTCATTGAAAATCATAATGATTCCCTGTTTTTTTTTCTCATTTCAGTACAAAGTGGTAACATGTAGCTGGTTACCGTGGCAGCACGAAGGCTCTTTGCTCCTGTCATCAAGGATAACAAATATCAAATAAGAAGTCAGCAAAAATAAATAAATAAATCGACTACACAATAAAGTATTTGAAAATGGAACAATACACCAAGGACAGCCCAATATTCTGAAAAACTGCTGTGCTCTGAAATGTGGAGGATGGGCATAAGAATTAGGCTTGCTCTAAGAGACACTGAAATAGCTGTAAAATGATCATGAAAATAATTTCTATTCATTCAATCAGCTGATGCGCTGGCTGTTTACTGAATAACCTGCCACATTTTAAGTACACCTGCTACCAAGTTGTACATTTTAAAAATCAGACTTACCTAAATTTGATGTGGCAAATAATCCATCAAAGGCATTTCTAAGAAATGTTGCTCCGTATCTACATAAAAACATCAGATTACTGCATATCTGTCCCACCACATCTCAAAAGTGATAATTGAATTGAATTTTGGTGACTTCGGAGGAAACTGCAGCACAATGAATAAGTTATAACGCTTTGGAGCGTGGTGCATTACCCTGTCAGAAATAGCCATCATAAGATGGGTAAATAAATGGGCATAATCAGCGGAGTCTCTTTAATCTCTTTTTTTTATTTCTGATACTTGTTTTAACTTCTGAAAGTAATTTTTGCCACATCTCAAAAAACACACACGCAAAGCTAAGGTCAAAGGATACACCCTCAAAACTAAGGTTAAAGGAAATGACACACTAGGGAACGCCGTCTTTGGGACGTAGCTTAGATAGAGGCTGAAAGAGAATCACAAACTGCTGCTTGATGCTATTTTGCTCTGTTAACCTATAAGGGTAGCATGAACAAATGGACCAGCTGTAATTTAGTCTTAATAAATGGAATTTATGAATTCACTGACTCCTCTTCAACCTCATACATCAAGAACTTAGTGGAGAAAGGAAAATTCTCCACAATATCAATGTTTAAGTGCCATGTGATTGTTAATACAAATAGAGAAAATACCAACCAATTTAAATAGATACTGGTGTATAAACATTCTATGATCAATATTATCCTATTGTTACATAGTCTTTATTATCCCAGTCAACTCACCTATTGCAGTGGAAAAGCTGTCCACAAGGTTTATGAGTGTGTTTATGTGAAATTTGACCATTCTTTCAGGGGGGAATTTATGACTTCAGGCAGTGATGATGGATGAGAAAGCCTGGCTCACAGTTTTGGCTCCAATTCATCACAGGTTCTCTACTGAATGTGGTTGAGGGCTCTGTGCCTCAACCAAATTCAGTATGAATGATGAGCTTGGATGAACTTGGTTATTCCACACCAAGCTCATCCTTTTGGATATTTCTTTATGCACTTATATGGAGTCATGCTGGTACTGGTAGGGGTTGTCCCTCAACTGTAAAGTTAAATTTCCAAAAATATTTTAACAATTATCCCATCTGTGTGAAATTAATCTAGACATTGTGTTTCACGTTGAATTGAGCTAATGGTATAATTCATTGAGTAGAATTAGATGGCCCAGCACTGAGAGTTTCTTTCACTGGGATGGAGCCCCCGAGGACCAACCTCAACACTATGTTTTCCCCTCTAGCACTTGGCACAATTCAGTCAGGCAGGAACTGTTTTCCTGGCAACTGTCAAACCCTCACTGATTCATCAGATTGATTAACAGAAAGAGAAACATGATTGTTCACTCCAGAGAACACTGTTCTACTTTAGAATCAAGTGGTGATGATCCAGCAAATGCTTTTCACTAAACTTGGTGAGGATCCAGCTGCTCAACCAAGAAAAACCCAGTCCTTGAAAGCATCATAATACATACACAAATATGTTTCAACCTTTTTTAAGACGTTTCAGTAAACATAGAAATAAAATTATTTTAACTTAAGCACTTTAGTAATAATAGTCTTACTAGTATTAAATCGTCTATGAAGACAATATACAGGAAGGGGCAAAACATATGCAGCTCTTGTGAGTAATAATATTTCTTGTCCATTTTTTATCAAACAAAATATTTGCCTCAGATCTTTTGATTTTGGGTTCATTTAGTAATATTTTTTCTCACTTTCCTTTTTCCATTTCTTCTCTTCTGTCCCACATTTCTGTTCGATAGGGGAACTTGTCTGAGTGTTTTTCTCTTATAAATCCATGCCACTCTACTCCTTGTTTAACAAAGAGTCATTCCGTTAAACAAGGGGACTGACTAAACATTCACAGCTCTGGGAGAAAATTATCTGCTTTTATTAATTCCATAGTTTGCAATAGAAAACAAGGAGTTCAGACTGTTAGTGACCTTTGTAAAATTCATTTGTAAAGAGCGACACCCCAGTGATAACAAGGCTGATGTAATTTAGCGTGGACAGGACCCCATCTTAGATGATGAAGAGAGAAGCTTTGCTAAGGACATTGGTCTCAGCTCTGTTTTTCATACAGAATCTGCTGTGTATGTTTTGTAGTCATCCCTGCGGTTACTGCCTGCAGTGGCTGCAATTGAGTCGTTGATTGACTCTTGGTAGGAACGTGAGTAAACAATGCTATAATCGATAAAAATATATATTTATTTTAAGAGTCTGGCCTATGTTTTAATGTGAAGATAGCACAATGTCTTATGAGTGAAGAAGCCACCCAAAGTCAGACATCAAAACAAGATAAAGCACAAGAAACTTCTAATTATTGTCCCTTCAGGTTGTAATTAGATTTAGTCGACCCACTGTGTCTTAATGCATCACAGTTTCCTTATTATGTGCATAGTATTTTCATTATTGCTCCAGGAAATAACATTAAGTACAAACATGAAGCATGAGTAACATGTTCTTACAGAATTACCCTTTTATCCCCAATGAGTTTGGATAACATACTATGGCAATAATTGAAAATTTTACTAATCGTCAGTAATAATGTTTGTGTTTATAGGACAACATTATCTGAATCAGCAGGCAATTAACCAAATCAGTGGTTGTAAAAATAATATCAAGTCAGCACAGCAGAAAGAAAAATCTTTGAAAACCTTCTACTTTATAGAGTATCATGGTTTGGAGATATTTTGCAGCAACAAGACCTAGTCATCTTACAATCAAAAGAATCCACTATAAAATATACTGAGTATCAGACGGTGTTTGAGGCCAACACTACTTATTTGTGGAACCCAAATGGAGAAAAAGTCTTATGTTATGTGCCAGCTAAAACATGATCTAATGTGTTCAATAATGGTAACATGGATAATGAATGAACAAAACAGCACAATGAGCAACAAAACAAAACAAAATACACAGTGTAAGTTCAAACATTAAAACTCCTGCATGGCCTACATTAAAACTCACATTTTTCTGCTCATTTGGAAACAAATTCCTTTCAAGCTGAAGCAGAGAAAATTATGTCTTTAACTAAAAACAAAAAGTACCTACAAAGTGCCAATTACAAAGGTGAATGACTTTTGTTTCACCACTATTGTTTCCAGTAATGAACTTTCTGCAACCCGTAACAGTCTGTTCTCTTATCAGAGTCCTAAAATTAAAGAAGCTTGGAGCACCTGAAACAACTCGTTGAAGCTCTAATTAGGGAGCGCTTTCATCAGTTTCACTGTTCAAAGACTATTTCCCAAAAGACCAGTATGAAGGACAGTTTTTGTATTCCTAATACATTTGTTTTTCAAAAGCTGAAAAATTCTCTTCTCTCACTGTCAACTATATATATATATATATATATAGTTGACAGGGCTGTGGCTCTTTCCTTGTGACCTCTTCGAGGTTGCCATTTGCAGCCAAATAAGTCCAACGAATAAGGCAAGTCCTGAGAAGTCAGCTCAATGGCAAGAACAAGATCAGTGCGATAAACAGCTATGCCTTGCCAGTAATCAGATACCCTGCAGGAATAATTAGCTG
>CAEGAD010029483.1:0-50976 GCA_903067055.1 Poeciliopsis paucimaculata
ATTTTTTTTTTTAAAAATTTGACTCGTGTTGGGTTTTTTTAATTTTTTTTTTGTTGTGTTTTTTGTTTTAATGAAGGATTAACAAAAAAAAAAAAAAAAAAAAAAAAAAAAAAGATCAGACACAGATTAAAACTCCAAAGGATGGATTGTAGGAGACTGTTGCAGACTGATTTTCTCTGAGGAATCTCCCTTCCCACTGTTTGGGACACATGAAAATGGCATTATTTGGAGAAAGAAAGGTAACTCAGAAAAAAAACAACAAAGAAACATCCTATTATGAATCATATGAGTCGTTATAAAATGCACAAGTTGAAAAAAAAAAAATAGATTCACCATTGTAATTTTTTTATGTATAAATATAATGCCATTCCTAATAATTAAAAAAAAACATGCTTTTTATTGAGATTTGATGTAGAAGAACACAAGGTTTGTCGCAAAACATTTGACCGTAAGGTAACATTTAGGTGACTCTTTATGAAGACCTTTGACCATAAGGGTCAAGAAAGTCACCTTAATGACTTCATCAAGTCATAAAGGTGATATCATAAAGATGTTTGGAGATAAACAAATTTCCCTGTTTATCTGCAAAACAAGGAAATTTGTTTTGCAGATGATACTCCAGCTTCCACATGTAAGTAAAATCATAAAACTACACTGTAGTACGACCATGACTGTAAATTGAAACTCATAATTTTCTCTATAGCCGCAGTTGAGCTTTCGTGAAATTTCTTTTGAGTCGTGATTAAAAATCTCACATTGAGGTCATGAATGTTTGCATCCATACCAACATGGTTTCTCCAACTTACAGGTCATTAAAGAGCAACGGCGTTGCACACAACCGACTTATTTTTACGCGTAAAATAAATGCGTCAAAATGTACACCTTTATTTGCGCAAATTTAAATGTGCTTTTAAATCAGAAAGCACAAAGCAGAGCTCCAGAAAAACGTGAACATCTCATTTAGGATTGTTTGTCATGCTGGGAATTTGCTGTTTCTCTCCAATATCAAGCAACATAAAAACACAGCAGCATGTGTTCAATCTTGTAACATTACCTTGCCCTGTTCTGTTTTTTTTTTAATGTCTCAAATGTCATTTTCAGCCTTCGCAGCATTCAAAGTCAGAAACCAGTTCAACAATGAGGTATTTAGAGGCAGGTCTGAGTCACGTGCAGTACATTAGCAAACTACTGTTACCTGTTTTCCTCGCTTTGACAAGACTAATTACCTCACCGGAGGCCTTGGGTTGAAAAAAATCAATCAATGGTAGCAAAATTAAAACACTACAAGTCAAAGCACTGCAGTCGGACTTATAGTTTAATTATTAAACAATTAGATAACTTGATATTAAACAATATTTGATTCATTTTCTTTCTTTATTCAAACCAGAAACAACAAAATAATAATAATAATAATAATAATAGGTATGGTTCAGTGTGGCTGTTTTCTGAATTGAAACCACAAAGTGTCAGAAAATCTCCATTTCGCTTTCGCACAAAGAAGTGCCAGCAAAGTCACTGACGACGACTATTGTGGAGATTAATTTTGGGCTCCGGCTTAATTCACAGATATTCAGGCGATGTGAATAAAATTGAAGCTGCTGAGTAACAACCAAATTGAAGGTTGTTTTTTTTTTTTTGTATTTTGAATTCAAGGCTTAGATTTAAAAGGGTGTTTTTTTATTCCAAAAAGCAGCTAATTTATCCCAGTGTCATAATTGGCCGTCTACCCAAGGTCGATAGTGTGAAGTAGAAATGACTAAGAGAAGAAAACATGTTTCATGGCCACTTTGGGGTGGGGGGGCAGATAAAGAGGAAACATTTTAGTGGGCAGTCAGTAAAATAGGAAGATATTCAGAATTTTCCACATCAAGGCCTCCTCATAGTTGAGCTGTGATTTAATCTTTTTTACTTTTGTTTTTTTTGCATTGTGACGACACATTGCGAAAAGGTGTTTGTGTTTTTATGTCCAGATTTAAAAGTCACACTGAAAATGCCTTATATATATGAGCATATATATATATATATGTAGTTTCAGCTACAAATGAAGCACACAAAAGCTGTGAAATCTTTATAACCGAACGGCCAAAAAAATAGTCATGCATTCCCAACATTTCAGATCTAATAAATTAGCATGAGCAAGTAAAGCTGTGGGAGGCTTATGCAATTCACATGAATCAAAGCTCGAACCGCAGGTGCAGATCGGCTCCACGCAGCAACAGCGACGATTTTCAGACCAACCATTGGGAGAAACATCCAACTCTGAAGTTCAAACGCTGAAGCCGTGGCAAGATTTTGCCCCTAACGTGGCTCGGCGAGACGAAACGAAAAGATGCAAAAAAATAAATAAATAAAATTTAAAAACCTTCTACGAGATTCATTGGTGAGTCAATAGTGATTCCAGGAGGAGAATTTATTTCTCCACTTTGTTGCAGAAAAGAGTCAATATTCTTGTCTCTTTTCTGCACCAAAAGAGTGCCGAGGATTTGCTCCCGCTGCCATGTTCAAGCCGTTAGCTTCAAGTTGCAGTGGGCTGGTACACAGCCAAGTGTGAACCGGCCAGTGTTAAAAGTTAACTCCTGTAAGTCTTAGACCACGGATTTCCACCAGAGAGAATATGAACAGTTACCCTCAGGTACATGAATCATTAATCTGCTCGACATGGAGAAGTTCTGGCTTAGTAACTTGATGGCAGGAGAGAGAGCGGAGCGTGGATCGATAGAGCGGGGCCTCGTCTCCAGAAATGCAGACATTGCCGAGGTCCGCTGCGGCGAAGAAAGAGATCGAAAAGCAAAGGTTTTGATTAACAACTTTTTCTAAGTTTTGACCTTCACCTTCGGTCATTAGATATGAACCGTAACTAAAGAGAACATGATTACTTGGATGGAAACGGCTAAAGAGGAGCTACCTCCGTAGAGTGGTCTGAAATAAAACCGCTGCTGCTGCTGCTGCTGCTGCTGCTGCTCCACATGAAAAGAGTGAATTGAGGCAACTCAGGTGTCTGTTGGGGATGAGTCCTGGGTGTTTGGGTTCAGAGGTTTTCTGGCAGAAGACCCCCAGGGCAAACTCAGAACTCACTGGATGCACTAAATCTATGAGGGGAAATATATATACTATTTATATATATTTCAATAAAATCTTCACATGATAATATCTAGCCATTTTGTGTTCCTGGAAAAGAAAGTGATTCATTTGAATTCAAGCTAGCAACACCATGCAGCTTTTTTTTTTGCCCCTGTTAAAAGTTGTGTACATTTCTTTTTTTTTTATTCAATTGGGTTTACTTAAACTTATTTTACTTAAAGAAAAAAAAGACAGAATCAGTTTTCTAGCTGAGGAAGAAGTAAGGACACTATCTCTCATCTTGTGATGAAAGTTTTCATTGTTCCTACTCTGCCTCTTTGTGTGTGTGATTTTTTATTTATTTTTTTTGCATGTATGGTCCCTTTCAAGTCACCCTGCAGCAGTCTCCAGCAGCAGTAAGACTTGGTCGCTCTTATTTCAGCAAGAATAGCGTTACTTCAATATATATTTACTCAAACGGAAACAGAAAATATGATGGAGGGAAAATACTCCTTTTTCCTGAACTTTTCTCAAGTAAATGTAACTCTGTGAATATGTTTTGAACACACACCCGACTTCTTTAATAGTCTATGAAAAGGGTTTCTTCTTTCAACGTAGTTCTGTTCTGGAAACAGCGCAGATCTGCCTGCATGTCTTTGCATTTTGCAAAGCATATTGAAGGCATTGGTTACAGAAATAGGTCAAAAGCACCTGAATGGGGTGCGCAGGTGTAACCAGTGTAAAAAACAAAACAAAAAAAAAAACAAGTAAGTAAAAATTTAATGATGTTAATTTAATGTCTTTTCCCACAACATTAAAATGTATAAATAGATTTTATGTTTTGTTTTACTCATAAATACATATTAAAAAGTGCTAAAAATCTTTAAAAACTGTGAAATAGGCCTTTAGTGATTGTTTTTAGTGATGGATCGGGCAACCAATGGCTGGCCTGGTTTGAATTTAAATCAGCCAATGGGATTGATTGTCCCGCCCCTTTAACTACTGCGCTGAGATTCTGCTCAGAACGCGTCAGACACGGTCGGAGAACTCACAGCTGACCGGCGTTTCCGTTAAAGCCTGAAAGAGCTTGTCAAAATTTGATGAAGAATTTGGACAGTCGGTAAGAAAAACAATATTAATATAATTTCGCAAAAATATATAATTGAAAATAGTGAATTCGTTTTTTTTAAAAAAATCCTTGAAAGTTTAATTTGAGAGCAGCTGAAGCCGAAATAAAATCCCTGTTTAGCGTCATACACCACCAGAGCATCGGTGAGTGATCGCACGCGCTCGGCAGTTGGCTCAGTAAATTTGTTGAAAATTGGCTAAAATACGTAATATCTGATCAAATTTAATAAAAATAAAATTGTTTAGTAAGATTTTGTATTGTGATTGTTGTGTATGTTGTATTTTTTATTTTTTATTTTATGAAGTTGTACTTATTTCTCTGTTAGCACATGTCTTAATAATTCAAATGGTTATATTTCAGTTAAGTGCTTTTTCCGGTGGCATTACAAGACATTTATAGTGTTGTATATGCACTGGCACTTTTAGACTGAAATATATATTATTATTGTTATTTTTCTTTACCACATATTAAGCTAATTTCTTCAGTTTTACTAGTGTGTTGGTAACATTGTATTCTGATAAACTGTTGTACAACCTGAAAAAGAAAAAAAAAACTTGAGCAATGATGGAAGATCTCTGAATTATAGCATAAGCTTTATTGATATTGGCATCTTATATTCTAAGATGTTTTACTTTGGCCTTGTTCCAGGTTAGGTTTCTTTCTTCCCATGTTACGGTGCTCTTTTGACCTGGAGTGCCCAGAGACCCCAAGACCCTCTTCTTCTGAATTTGGATGGCGAGCCCCAGCCCAGAGAACCCAGCGATATGGTAGAATAGTGACCCGACTGGTCACTAGCCTTGAAATACTGAAGGTAATTGAGTGACACATTGAGAAGACTGTTTTTTATTTTATTTTTTGATTTAAAAAAAAAAAAAAAACGTGCAACTTTGGTTTAATTGCACATGTGGATCCACAATTGTTTATATTATTAAATTCTACTCTTTCTTATTGGCACTTTGTATTCTCCTCTGTTGTTATTCACACCTAGGCTCCCTAGAATTTAGAATCTTCTGATCAGGCCCAACTTTTTTTAATATACTTGCATAGTATTGGTATTAGTCAGAGAAGTAAATTGATTTACCTGCCATTTACTATTATCAGGTGTATTTAAAGTGATTTTCCTTGTGGGTTACACAGGGGTTAAGCACAACCCACATATGGAGGCCTTTGTCTTTGACGCGGCTGTCGCAGGTTCGATTCCCAGCCTGGAGATCTTGGCTGTATGTCTTCCCCTTTTCTCATTACCCTCTTTCCTCTCTACTCACTATCAAATAAAAGCCATTAGAGCCAATAAAACCAAAAAAAGAGAATAAAAACAGCACCTGAATGTTCCAGTGAGCACTCTCGCTGACTTTAGGTGTCCTTCCTGACAGAGGAGTCAAAAGAAGAAAAAGGAATGTTGTTGAACAGGATCCAAGGATCACTCATAGAAAGATTCACGTAGATCTGGAAGTAGCAGAAGTTATAATTTTAAGGAAAATGACCAGCAGTACAAGATATTTGCAAAACTCAGCTGATAAAAAAACCGTCGAAGCCAATTTGAGAAAGGACCTAAAGACGAAACATTCATGGATTTTTCAGCAAATCGATGATACCAAACGCTCACCCCAGAAAATTCACAACTTGTTTCCAGAGAAAGCAACAAGCCGGCTAGAATAGCTCAGTAAATCACCTGATCGGTATCCAAACAAAAGTCTAGTTTCTCCATAAAGGGCTCATCTTGTAGTTGTCATTGCCAACAATGTGTTGAGCGATCTTCAGTAACCGTTTCCGCACGTTTCGCCTGTGCCATAGCTTCATTTATTGAGGAGATTTGTTCTGATTTACTTGAACCGTTTCCCACCACTGCAGCAAAATTTCACCCCCTTACAACCAGAGATCTGTGTACTGAGAAACATTTCGACAGGGTAAATGCTTATTCTCCTTGCTGTATATCGATCTGTCCTGGTGCAAACTCCACTGCTGTGAATTTAGACACTCCACTGCTGACGTTCTGCAAAAACAAGACGTCTATGCACCTCGTCTTAAAATGGCCAACTCGATTGGGTAAAATTATGACAAAAAAACGCACAAATAACTCAGTCTAGAATGTTAGCAAAGATTCCTAGATGTGAAATATTTACAGCTAAAAGACACATCTGTTTTTTTTTAATTTTAATTTTATTTTTTTTATCTGAATCACTATGCTGACAGAGCAAAATACATTTTCTTCATTTATCCACTGACACTTGGTTTCGCTGCACCATCTGTTTGAAAAGAATAAAAAAGGTGCTTCCCTACCCTTTGCATGTACAGTATAAATCATCTGTTTACTGTCTTGTGTGAGTTTTTTTTTTCAGGCTCAGATAAACAGATTCATCTTAATTAATGCTACCAGCTACGAGATTATTCCAACACAATAATGGCGGCGAGGTGTGCACTGAACGCGCTGCCACACACTGATTACCGTACTTAAATGCACTCCGTTTCGTCAAATGAATCACTTTTTTTTTTTTTTAAACAAAAACCACCGGCAGTCTGTTTAGCATATTACGGCTAATCAATTCACTGTCATCCTGAGTAATTGAAGGCTAAGCTAAACCTAGCAGACCAGAAGTGGATGCTAGATGTTGCCGTGATAATATTGATTGCGTGCTGGGCAGCTGACGTCCGGCGGGAACAACGTGTTAGCGGTCGGAGAAAACACCTCCTGGTGCTGGCCTGCAAGCGCTCAAACCGAGGTTGTTTATTGAGTAGCTGTCCATCATTTGTGTGCACGAGCAGACACACACACACATATCCTGCACAGAGAACTGGCACAGTTAGAGAGCAGATGGTGCCTTTTTTTAAAAATTTTAATTATTATTATTTTTATTAATCACCAACTTCAAAACGATGCTCCGTTCATAGCAAAACTCAAAACATCCCTGTTGCATATCAGAGCAGCAGGTGCGCATTTGTGGTGGGGGCATCTGGCTTGAAAAAAATTAAAAAATGCATCCATTACTTTAAGTTTGAATTACACCACATTTGTAATGGATATTGGTCAAATTGCGGTCCCAATGGTTTGCCAACCCTTTTTGATGTAAAGACTGAAATGAAGAAGGTGTAGGGTAAGGGTTTGAGTGGTAATGGTTGATGATTTGAGTCAGAAAGTAAGTGGCCCCACTGGGAAATAAAACACCAAGGTATGAAATTTCAGAAGAACTAGCAAGCCCCCACTTTTTTTTTTTTTTTTTTTGGCCTTTGTTTCAATTTAATACCCGCAGCTGCAAAGCAATGTGCTGAGTATTATCAGTGTACGTGATTTTTGAAAGTCAGGGGGTAAATCTCATAACAAAACGGCAAAACAGCACTTTATTTTCTTTTTTTCCCCCTTTCTAAAATGATGTGCGGTTTATTTCCCTTCTTTTCTTCTTGAGTTTGCACTTTTTAATAACATCCAATGTGAATACTGTGGTCATTTTCAAAAATGCATTATTCTAAATTAAATATCTTTCTTTATCTATAATTTATAGTACTTAGAAATTTGTCACAAAATAATCATTAACACTTGTGCTCACAAAAACCAATAATAGACACAAAATAATATTTAAATCAGAAATGTTATTCAGGAAACATCTAATTAATCCAGGAAACAATGGATTCATTGTAAGACAGCCCAGAAATTATGCTTGAAAAGACTAATTACACTTACCGGCCAATATAGCACTAAAAACATATACATCTGAAGACGAGTTGCTGAAGTTCAAACCGAGCATTATACTGAGGAAAAATGGGATTGCTGTGACTTGTGCCAGGATTTTCACGAATAACGATCCAGCTGGTTCATGGAAAATGGTCAGAAAATATCCAGCAATCAGCTGCTGTGTGGATTAAAATCAGAGACTCCTGGGCAGACTGGTTAAAAGTAATAAAAAAGCAACGGCAGTTTAGATCACCACTTGTTACCATCAAGATTTACACAACGCCATCTGTGAACACACAACACGTCAAACCTTGAAGCTGATGGGCTACAGCAGCAGAAGACTGCATCAGGTACCCCTTCTGAAAGCTAAAACTGTGAAACTGAAGCTAAATTCACAAAAGCTCACCAAGGTTAGACAATAACAGAATAATCCAGTGAGTTTCATGTCAGCAGCAATATTCAGATTGTAGGGTCACACTTTGGCCTAAACCACATGAAGGCAGGAATTTAATGGGGTGGAAGATATTTTCATGGCACACTTTGAGTCCCATAGTCCAAATTGACCATTGTTTACACGCTACATCCCACTTATGTTGGGTGGCGTCGATTTCCACCCCTGTACCACCATAGTGTCTCGCTACTTCCAGCGACATTATAAGCGCAACCTGAGAACCAAATCACTGAGATGTGATTTGGATTAAGAAATGGCACAGTTGTCATATCTGTGGTACTATGACATTATGGACCACAATCTTTTGGAACGTTTCTGACACCTTGTTGAGTACCACAACAAATTTAGACAATTCTGAAGGGAAAAGTTATTCAAATAGTAGCAAAGTGAGCCTAAAATAAGTAGTTGAGAGTGCAGGAAATTCAGATAGAAAACCTTAACTTGTCCTTGAGTATTTACAATAGAAGGAGGAGGATGAAGAAGGCAGCCATGCCAACAGAGACATAACCTTGGCTCAAGCTGGTCCCTATTTATCAGCACCCCTATATCCCACGCCCTGTGCATCCCATCCCCCTATGCCCTGTTGCTCTCTCAGCTGGACTTTTTTACCGACTGCCCTTTATCCCTTGTCCCGCAGCACTCCACGTTGGTACCTATTTATCAGCATTCCTATATCTCATGCCTTGTCTATCCTATCTTTCCATGCCCTGTTGCATCCTCAGCTGGCCTTTTACCAGCATCCCCTTATCCCTTTCCCTGCAGCATCCCCAGCCGATTCTCATCTACCAGCATCCCAAGCCCTGCGTTCTGTGCATCCCAAGCCCTGCGTTCTGTGCATCCCATGCCCTGTGTTCTGAGCAGCTTACCATCCCTCGCCCTGCTGTGCACCCACTGTTCTTCTCCTTCCTTTCTCTCTCTCCTCTCCTCTATCGCTGTCACATCATCTCCTTCAGTTTCGGTCTTAACCTCACAATCTAAGTCAGCGCAACTCCTCTCTACTTTCATACTTTCACTTTCTCTTCTCTACTTTCATACTTTCACTTTCCCTTCTCCTATCCCCCCGGCCTCGGCCTTCTTTTGGGGGATGACATTCCTAGCAGCATCTGGAATGCTCATCTGAGCACATCACTGTCACGGCACCTCCTTCAGTTTTGGTCCTGACCTCGCAAGCCAAGTCAGCGTAACTCAGATTGAGAAGATAGTAGTAAAAATATAATAGTTATTATAAATTAATATTGTTATTATTATTGTTTTTAATAATAATAATAGTGATATTAATATCGCCACACAAAAAAACTGAATGTCCATTACAATTTTATGTTTTTATGACTTGATGTTTATTTTGCAATTATTAATAAGTGATCGCTGGGTTATAAATACTTAAATCTCAAAACATCAGGTAGTAGACAAGCAACTCTGACCCATAGCACTGTTTTCTTGGAAGATTTTCAACAATGGAAGAGATTTTGGAGAGCATGTTTTTTCCCCTCACATTTGGCGCAGGATATCTGATAACCACAGGAGTCAGAAAGGTGTATAACAAGCTACCACCCGGGATAGAGTTTGACATTAGTAGCTATAAGGACCAGGACACGGAGTATGATGAATTCGACCGCTACCTTTTCAACACTCCTCCAACTGACAGGCAAATGTGCCTGCCCAGCAAAAACGGAAGTTTGCTGTGGGTCTTCAGAAGACAGTACCCTTGAAGAGAGTACAGTTTCTGGTGAAAGGCTTTTCATCAGATGTCAGACGTCGTCAGAGTCTGACGACTTCTGACAAAAGGTCATCAGAAGTCAACTTCTGCTCTGATAAAAAATGATAATACAAAGTATTAGTTCTGCGTTAATTGCTGGTTTTGGGTTAGACCAGCTAAGACCAGAGCTGCAGTGTTTGTTTTTTTGTGTGTAAGAGATCTTTGTCTGCGTTCAAATTAAAAGCAGTACATCAAACTGGAAAGTCCTGCACAGCAGGGAAACCAATGGGTCTGCAGCCTTGTTATAGACCAGCTTGCTAATGAGCTACTGATGGCAGATTTTTTTAAAAACTTTGCAGCAAGTCACTGCATTAATATGATTACAGCAACAATGCTGAAAACAATCTCTCTTAGGTTTTGTCCTGCTCGTGGTCACGCCACCTTAAAAGTCTTGGTCTTGAATTGGCCTTGGGTTAGGTGACTAACTACAAAACCACAAAGTACAACAAACAAATGGATCCATAATATATTAGATATAGGCCCTGGCAGAGCACCAACATGTAAGGAGTGCTTAAATATGGGTAATACATGCATAGGTAAAGAGTATGTATGTATAGGTAATATTATGGGACTAGTACACTTTAAGCACTGTGAAAATATGTCTTCAAAGTCAAAGCGTAAACTTGCTCACCATATTCAAAACAATGTTATCACACAGAAGTCAGACTTGGGTCCCAGGGTGTAAGCCCCACAATTACATGTCAGCAAACTACTGGCTCTTAGCGTCTAATACTGCTGTGTCCAGCATTCTGCAGCACTGAGGCCAAAGGACAACATCTCCAAGGTGATACAAAGAAAGCGGCATACTGTGGTTAAAAGACTGAGGATAAGTACAGGTTGGCATGGACACAAACAATAAAGTACCCTGGTATGAAGCAGTTGTGACAGCGATCTGTCTGTGTATACTACATTTAATCTAATGACGGCTGGGGTAGGTTGGGTTAACCCTGAAAAGGTGAAAACTGGTGTGAGAGACTACCTGATGGTGGTAGTTTAACGGAAGCCATTGTGGTCTGGCGGTCCGTAAACAATATTTGTGGTCAATGGTGTTTTGTTTGTCTTGATTTGTCAATCAGTTCAGTTATAGGTGCTGAGAAAATAAAGTACATTCTATTATAAAAAGTGAAAACTAACAAGGTATTTTACAGCCTGTTGAGAAACAGTCAAACAATATTGATTAGTTTAAGCAAACTGCCATTAATGACGTTCATGTCAGAGAAAAGAAAAACAAGCACACAAACCGTGATATTCTGCATCATAGCTTATGTGTTTGTCTTTCCATCATTTTGTTTTGTTGTTTTCTTCATATTTTATGGTTGTTTAGTGAAAGTTTATTCATTGTTCAGTGTCTGAGTGTCTTCAGTTTCTTTTTTTGCTTATTTTTTTTTTTTAGCTTGTTCAAGCATTCAGCATGCAGACACGAGTGACTCTTCATCAGCTCAGAGGCTTTGCATTGCATTCCATGCGACCCATTGATGTTGCTATCAGGTCACTGGTGCTACACTTTATAAGAACTCGCATAAATTCAAAATCAGTAGTGAATGGGGGAAGGAAGATTTTCTATTTCATTGTTTTCAATTTATGAAAAATTGTATGGCAGCCTGGATTGACTTGGTGATCAAACTGCACTTGTTACAGTACTGAATGTACAGGATTACGATGCTGGAGCGTTATTTACCACGGGGGTGTGAACGGGTTATTCTCCCCAGTAGTCAATGTACTTCATATTGTTTGTGTTGGAACTATTTAAAAGGGATCATTTCATTCATTACACAGTCAATCACATAATATAAATTCGATTGTTATATAAAGTAGTCTTCAAGTAGTTTAGCCACCTGGGTCTTCAATAGGGCTGCGAAGAGGTGAGAGATCACACAATATTAAAACACAATAATCACAGGTGAAAAGTAGCTAATAAAATTGGCACATGTTAATTAAATTAACATATTTCTGCTTTTTTTTTTTTTTTTTTTTTTTTTTTTTTTAAAGTTTTTGAAATTTTTGTTAATCCTTTTGTTTTTTTTATAAAAAAAAAATACCACAAAAATAAAATTAAAAAAAACAAAAAAAAAAAAAAAAAAAACCCACACAGTGGGTTAGTGTCGTGCTAAATAATGGACCAATAGAAATGCATTACCCTCCATGGGAGTACGCACAGTCTGCTAATGGAAGAAGTGCAGACTACCTTACTGACAGAGAGTGCTGTGCAATACGGCCCCTACACACATCACTCTTTCTCCAAGGAAAACAAGGTTAATGTTTTATAATGTGGTAAAAATCACGGTTGCCTCATTGACTGCAAGTAAACATTTTCTACAGTCAATGATTTTCCCAGAGAAATGGCACGAAAAACCAAAAAAGGAACCTTTGTGAAGAGAGACGAGCTTTATCAAAGAAGAACCTGCATGTTACCTTGTTGGAGACAGTTTTATTGTTTAACAAAAAGCTTGATGAAATTGCCTAAAATGCGTAACGCTTTTCTGGTAAACATTTCAAAATTAAACCATAATTACCTTAAAGCTGACTTAATCAAAAACACCTCAAAGTCCTGTAAGTAAAATGTAATTTTAAAAAGTATGTTTAGATTTCATACCTCAGATTTAGCTTATTTATTTCCAAAACGGGGGGAGATGGTGGCTGGGAATCTGTGATTATCACTTCTCAACATAATGAAGTGATTTTTATTTATTTATTTTTACCTCTCAGCATGCATCCGAGAAAGGACACGGACACAAACAAAAACAGCGTGGGAGAACTCCCTTGGCACGTAATGCTGTCTGAGACCAACTGCCGGCATCTCAAAGTTTGTGCGGCGCACAATCTCCTTTACTTCCCCTTGTTGCACCATCTGGTGTCGGTAGATGTGAAAGCCCTCCCTCTTTCCACTTCCTAATCTTCTCCTGGTGTTTGTCTGTTTTCACCACATTTATTTATTGTTTAACAAATACCACTCAACATGGTATTTATACCCTAAGTGAGTCCACGGTGTAGAGTCCAGATGGACCTGCTAGTCAGTCCAGTGATTGCAGCAAACAGGAAAAAGAGCCTCCTTTTTTTAGTACAGGCTTTTTTTCCCCCACAAAAATCTGATTTTTGGAGTGCAGTTGAGTTGTGATGTTAACCGATTTTTCCATCTGAGGTGATGATCTGTGCAGCTCCTACAGAGCTACTCTGGACCCCCGTAATTGCTTCTCTGATTATTCCCCCCGCCCCCGTCCTGCCAGATATGTGGACAACCATTGCTTTTTAGGTTTGATTTTGGTTCTTTCTTCTATGAATGATTGATTTAACACTGTTTGGGTTTTTAAGGAACCTTCTCCGCAGAGTTATTTCTAATCTGTCCGTTTCTTGATCCTCATGATGCTATTTGCCCTCTCCTGTTCTCTAACAAACCTCTGAGCACTTCACACAGCAGTTGTACATTTTGACAAACGCATCAGAGTAAACGGGGTTACCCCCACGTTTTCAGAAATGTTTTTGTTGCAAAAACGCCCTCCACCTTCAGAATGGGCTGCTATAGTCTGGTACGTCACACAAAAAGCAGGAATTTGTGACGGAATGTGAAAAACTTTCACGTGGACTTGTGTTTTTGCACAGCTCTGATTGTGATGTTCATCTAGACATCCGTACTGGTTTGTGAGAATCGTCACAATACAGACTACTACAATGTGTCATTTTTGAAAGTGAATGAAATAAATGTTCAAATTCATACCAGTGAACCAAGATTGCAAGCAGGAACATGAGCAAATTGGAGGGTTATTTTTAGACGCAAAATGTGGGAGACAATTTTGCTGTTATCCACGTCTGAACGACTCATCAGTGAAGAAGATCTATGAGGACACACAAATTGCATGTAGTGGTTAGAAATCACTCAAAGCTCTGTTTTTGTAAATTGCCATTTAGTGTACCAGCTTTATAGCACATTATCACTATTTATCATCCTGGAGTGTTGAGTTTTAGTGCCACACATAAACATTGAAACATTGCTCATGATTTGGAGACGGTGAGCATGCATGCGATGGCAATGTCTACGTCTCGCACGCTGTCACACCTACAAACTGCTCCCCTGAAGGGCCAAATCTCTTATTTTGGTGGGAGAGCTGCATGGCAATCCAAAGAAACAAACAAAAATCTGCAAAACTTCAGACAAAGGAACCTCATGCATCACTGCAAATAATAAGAGAAGTAAAAACAAAATACTTAAATTTTTGGTCACGTGCAGAAAAATTGTAGAATTTGGGAAAAAATCCAAAAAGGGGGTTCTCTATAATCAACAAGAAAAAAAAAAATCTCTTAACAGTGTTAGTTGAAATGTTGAACATTTACATATTAAATAAATAAATCAACAATTCTGGTGGTAATATGCACTCAAAAAATCTAAACTTTAATCCAAAAGTTGAAGAAGTGATGTTTGGAAGTGTGACGAGAACACTGTTGGCAGCAAACATAAACCCATCGACACCTTTCCAGAAAACTTGGTGCCAGTTCGATTGATTTTATGTGAAAATCCAAGCACTGACGTCAATGCCTGAAGGCGTGTGTGTGTGTGTGTGTCTGTGTAACAGAGTGCATGGATAAATATGGAGAACAGAAAGGAAGAGAATATGCAGTGTGATAACTATGTTTTATAATCCTTGTGCCAGCTCTTTTTCATTTACTAGTGTGTCCAGAGAACCTCTCCCCAAAGGTGGCAGCAAATTCATATTTATAGCACAATAAAATAAGAAGAATTGGGTGGGAAAATACTGGCACGATGAAAAAAATGCTCATTGTAAAACAAAGTATCTTTTGCAGTTATAGCTCACGACTTTATGTTGAATAATGAGATCTAACCCAAACGGACACTTTTGTCTCAGTCCGTTTATTGTTTAGTGGTAGAAAATACGCAGCGATAGATTCTCAAATTAAATGAATAAGAACTTAAGAAAAGAAAGGAAAAGTGTTGTTTGTTTAATTGGTTCCCAACATGACAGAACCAATTATCTGCTCGTCATCAATGCATACATTTACCGACTATCACTTTTGGAAGACATGCAAGTGCTACGTTGGATAGTTTTATTCTGCGGCCCGAGCGCCATCGATATACCGAGAAAAAAATAAGTAAATGTCTAGATGTCTTGAGGTTTTCTGTTGCTCTAATGAATCAGGCCCAGAAGTAATCTGACGGAGGTTGTGTTAGTTTAAACTTGCAGGTAACTGAAGCCTGAATTGGACAGGAAATTTGATTGTTGTTTCAGGTTTTCTGATCTCTCTTTGCTGGTCATCAAGTGATTTGAAGATCCAAGGGACACAATGGTGAAAGCTTGATCCAGTTGGTCATAAGAGACAAGGAGAAAGTAAAGATTTAAGACTACAAACACGAAAACCAGGAAACGGGATTGCTACAGCCACAATAGACAACGTGGCGCTGCCATTGAGTTCTGCCAGTCCTCTCATGGCTCTTGCACATCGAACTGCAGGTTGCTATAATCAAAGTTCAACCAAAGTCAAACTTTGATTGCTTGACATACTTCCTTGTAGACAGTATATGGTCCACATTTTACCTAGACACGGGTGTCTTGTACCCAAAACATTTCTTTCCTCCCTCTTCCTTTGCTTTCCCATCTCAGTAGCAGCGATAGAAAGATAAATCCTTCACATGTTTCTTTTCCACGGGAGTCCACGCACTACAAGGTCGAAATACGCGAGCGAACAGTGGGGTATAGCGGTGAACTCGGCGCATGCCGTTTGTTGCTTTGCGCAGGGGTTGGCACATTGTAGCTTGATAACATGATTGGAAACATGGTATATAGGTGATCAAGCAGCAGAGGGGGGCAATCATGGAGGATAAACAGCACATGAAATGAGGGAGGGGCAGAAGACAAAGAAGAAAAAACACAGAAAATTATAATTATATCTAAAGCAAGGCCAAAAATGGTTAATAAGTTTACTGCAGAACAAACTGTCTTGTTTTCATTGGCACTGGTTTTATATTAAAATAAACATGTAGTCTGACAGCTCTAAGGCAGTTTGCTTCTTGACAAATTTCTACCTCTGTTTGGAACTCATGAGTTACAATTCACTTTCCTTCTTCCATTTTGTACAAACCATTTCATATCCACGTATTACAAACTGTGGAGATAGACAAATAAATAAATAAATGTGCTCAAATGCAACAAGAGCACAGATCAAATATTTAATTCTTTACATTATCGTGGTTCGTACATATTGATTCTGAAGGCAAAACCCAACCGTGTCCAAGCTTTCTTGCCTCAGTAATGGCAGAAACCTTTGTTAGAAAGTCGGTGCACTGTCAGGCTGCTACGGGAAGCTTTACATTAACATCACAGAGGATATATATATATATATATATATATATATATATATATATATATATATATACCCCGATATAGTACTTTAATGAACAAAAGAAATTTCTGCTTCAGGGATTCCTCTAATGAAAACAAGGTGAATGCTCCTCCCCACATGGTTGCTCCAAGATCTTCTGTAAACGCCATTAAAAACAGCAGAAAATGTAATTAGCGTTAGGCATCGCTAAGCATCAGCTCAGCATTAATTCACTCATTTTCTCTCTTTCTCTTTTTCTCCCCCTTTCCCGCCTCCTTCCCTCCCGACTGCTAAGCAGAGGGAGGGGATGCAATTTAGTGCTGCAGATATTACATGCACTGGATTACAGGAAACAGAAATCTGCTGGCATGAAGCCTGGTTCCTGAATAGCATGCGCACGTATTTCTCCCAGGAGCTTTTTTTAAGATCAGTGTAAGGCATTAAGTGGGTACGTCTAAAGTAATTGTTGGTCTCCCTTATGCTGAGGTATTATGTTATATTTGCACTTTCTCTTTGCTAAGGAACAGTATAACTTTTGCATCTCTTTTTAGTCATCAGAATCAGTATTACTCTTCTTCCATATACCAATTGAGTTAATTGGTGATCTTATGCCAGCTGATAGCCGCTAGAGCAGAGAAAATAGAAATTAAGCAAACTGATAAAGTTATATTGTACAGTCCATTAAAGATACATCAGCCTAGGATATAAATTTGAAGATTAATATGCATACTAATGAACACACGAATAATAAAAAACATTCAGCTCAATTTTAGGACCTCTGTCATGCACCGCTTGAATATAAACTAATGATGATCAAACGGCTAGTTGCCAGGATCACACCAGTAAAGCCTTTTGGTACATTCATACACATCCCAGCTCTCTTTGAAATTCATGATCACGTTAAGGCTCCTGGATTTAATTAAGCCACTGCAGGCACAGTGCATCACTGGTTTGACAACCACAGCGCAGAGAGAGGCAAAACTGTGAGATGGTTGCAGCAGGTAAACCTCTGATTCAGTGATACAGTCGTGGCCACAGAGAGCAAGAGAGAGAGAATGACACAAAGACCCACTGAAACAAAGTGTGGTACAAAAAAACCCCAACAATCTTTGCATATAAAAGTAACTAAGAGTTTAGATGTGCTATGAATGATTCATGTGATCAGCTTGACGTTTGCACAGCCGTTTTGTTGACTTGCTGAGAAAAGTTAGGTTTTGCGACAACCGGCTTGTGTTTCTTGCAGACCGAACCAATGTCACGGATGAGTCCGAGTGAGAAACCACACTCAAAGTCAGGAGACATGCAGACCACAGAGAGAGCATTTTATTGTTGAATATACATCTGTGTCAGGGCTTAGTGGTGTGGGCCTCATGCGCGCAGATGGTTGTAGCTGTGTGGGGCTCCATTGACTATCTGCAGACCTTCCCTGCATATTTATTCTCATTCTATGTCTGATGTTTGGCCATTTCCTGTCTGACTCAGTCCATAAGGGCTACCGGGGTCACAGTAATAATAATAATAATAATAATAATAATAAAATGTCTAAATAGTCCATTAGGAGGCTGTAGAAAAGTTATCTGGCATCTTTAAAGAGAGAAATAGTAAAACACTGAATGGTGTCCTTCTCGCAAAAGGAGGTTTTTCAAAATGTCAACAAAAGAATGAGACCAGTGATTTTGGAGAAATAAAAACTAAAACTAAAATTTAGATTTCTCTAAATGTGTGAGATTATTTAACACCGATGAATGTAGAGGGCATAAATGTCAGCCATGACTTCGTTACCCGACTTAAATATATAAAACAGAGTCTGAAATAACCAGTTTTACATTCAACTTTTAACCTCACATGTGGTCAGCTGACTGGTCTGAAAACATGGCACTGATCACTGATGCCATTCTGACAGACCCCAGACGCCCGTCTATCCACTACTGGACTCTGATCTTTCAGCTGTTCTGCTCGCCAAATGGGACACGCTGCCACTGCTTTCACATCATTTCTGCACATTTTCAAATCTCTCCTCAAAACTCACCTGCTCCGACTGGCATACCCTGTTTGACCTTCTCACACATCACACCGCAAACAAGCACTCGTTTGAGTTCTAGGTCGTTTTTGTAGCACTTTTTAACTTTTGTTCACAAGGTGGTGTTTTTTTTTTGTTGTTTTTTTTATGTTGCTGATGTTAAGCGACCTTGGGAATCTTGAAAGGTGCCTGTAAATAAAATGTATCATTTATATAATTATTAATAATAAAGCATCTAAGCACAGTAAAAACAAAACTCAGCTTATTTTTGCCAACCTGATCCTGGTTATGGATGATCTGAAACAGAGGAGGCTCCATATTAGTCTGTAATTTAAAAAAAAAAAAAAAAAATCTAAGACACAGAAGATGTGTAACTCTAAATCATCATAAAAGCTAAAATATTTAGCAATATCTTATTTTTTATTTTCCACTGACATTTTTCTTCTTTTTTTTCTAGCCATGTTGAATCTAAACTGAACCTGGGGACCAGGGCAACTCGCAGGATTCGATCTCCATGAAATTGAACAGCATTACCCATCAGCAACCAACCATACCGTGTCGCAGCGCCGACATTAAGCAAGGTACTGCAAGCACTGTGGCGGTGAGGCATTTTATATCAGCCATTGCACGCTACTACACTGATGCAATTTAGTGTAATCGCCGGTGACATGATCAGTATAGCTCCAAACCTTCTCAACAGATGCTTTACTGCAGCTCTCCTCCTTCGGTCCTTTGAGTTCTGCGTTCCGCACTTCCCAGCATAACTTGCCAAGTTTGTCTGATGACAGAAGGCGATGGCAGGGAGCACAGGTAGTGATCAGAGGAGGATGTTTTCGAGTCAAAATTAAAGTGTAAAACCCGTAACCTTTCCCGTTAGGCGATGCAACCCTCCTGAGTGTTCGCAGTTGCATGAAATGCAGTAATTTAGAGGCTTCCTCCCTGCCTAGAAGGGTACCGGTTAGGGTGCACTTTGGAAAACAGTCGTTCTCCTCGTTTCAGGATAACATGGATGAACAGTAAATTGCCTCTTAAACCGTATGCTGTCCTTCTCAAGCACCTTAGCAGCTGCCAACCCAGAGTTTCTGTCCCCTGCACCTATTACTAACAAACAAAAAATAGTTACATCCAATGCTAAATAGCTTTACAATCGTTGCGTTTCGACTGCACGTGTAATTCATTTGCCGTGTTCTCAAAGCAACATATATAAAAAAAAAAGAGCATTTCCAAATTTATAAATATTTGACATAATAATCCTGCGGTTCGAGTGTGCAAGATTGCACTCAGTGCCGCTCTTTTCAATACAGGTGCGAGACGTCATCGAGAGCACAATAGGGCTATTGTTGAGGGCTAAATTGGCACACTCAAAACTCCATTCATTGCCTTGATTGCATGAAGTGCTGTATTTCCCTCTGTGCCGCAAAGGTGTGCAGCACTGTGATAGCATGCTGCATTCTTTAGAACTACACCATTATTCATGCTATGTACGCATGACTCATGGTTTGGTCGCACTCGACTTGTAGAGCTAAAGCAAACGGGGAAAATGTAACTGGATATTTTTGAAGAAGTTTATTTTTAGGACACCTATTATTATTTTATTTTATTTTATTAAAAACGTATTTTAATTATAGTATGTTGTCTGTGGCATTGTGGGGATTTAACAGTTTATTACAAACTTCTAGGTATTTTTAAAGCATCCATGTTTCTGAAATGTATTCACATTTTGTCATGTTACAACCACAAACTGAAAAATAATTGTTTGGGGTATTATGGGACAAGTAAAAACTGCGTAGCACTTCAGTGTGAAGATGGAGAAAAATATGCTGTTTTCAAACTAACGGGCCGACGGAGGCCCTCCCATCACACCGTCAGTTCCCGGAACTACTCACACAAAAAACTTGTAAAAGTGCACACTGGGTCAATGTGATTCAGCACAGGGTGAAAAGCTTGTGGGTTTCAAATGACTCTCGCTGAAGACCTGACAGAGTTAAAGAGGAATAAATGAAATGGAATCCCAGAAGAAAATGACTTTGACACCACAAGACTTCAGACAGTAGGACATAAGTTCACCTTTCAACAGGAAAACGCTAAACAATACAATGCACAGACTTTTTGGTAAACATATGTTCATGTGTTGATATAACCCAGAGATAAATCCAACATAGTATTTTCATAATTGCTTCATCCTGTCTGGGAATACTTTTTTTTCTTCTTTTTTTTTTTTAGAAATAGGGTGAAAATATTATTTGTAAAGCTAGTGGAACAAACTGCAGCCATTGCTTTAGAAGACTGAATGCAAATGCCATCGTGATTTAGGCTGGCAGTGTTTGGTTTTTCACTTTGGTTTTGAATTAAGTTAATTCTCAGCATTATTTTTTGCTTTCTCACTCCCGTTTCTCTACATTTACATTATTGCTACACTGTCAGGTTTCTTTGGACTTTATTAACTTGCTCTGTGTCTTATTAGAGTCCTCTTTGTTCATTTCTGTTAGTGATTTTTTCTCAACTTCTCTGTAGCAGTTTTCATCCATTTGCAATCCATTCCTCTTGATAAGTTCTCACCTAGTTATCTATATTACTCAGTTATTTGACGTACTTGTCAGATCTTTCACGTTTGTATTCCTTCATCACATCTCTCCTGTCTCCGTTGTTTTTTTTGGTTTTCAGTCACATGCATTCCAGTTTCTCTCATGCCTGTTTTTTTGTTTTGTTTTGTTTTTTCTTTTTTACTTAGTCCTTTCGTTAAAATCTTTGGCCTCTATTGCCTTGGCTCACCGCATAACAAATGCCCACAACAGTTTTCAGGTCTTTGATAATCATAGGTCGCAAAAGCCGTGCATCACTTTTCCCTTCACAATTACACAATACTTGTGTTCATCTGACCCATAAAATTCACAAAAAACCCCCCAAAAATACATTAAACTTTACCGTTTATAAGGAAACAAAATGCATTTATATGGAAGGGACTGTCCACACTGGACCACATTTCACAGCGCCTCGTGTCCTCCATCGTGCGCCTTGTCCTGTGGCAGAATTGCATCCCAGTGTCACGTATCAGTTGAGAGCGCGCACCAAATCAATTTTTCAACTGCAGCTGCTGCACAACACGGACCGATGGATGGCAGATATGCAGAGGCAATTGGCAGAGGTCTCATTGCTGACTGATCCTTATCCATTCCTCAAAGCTCAGGCTCGGCTTACATCTCCCAGTACGGCTGATCTTTCTCGGCTCTTGAATTCAGCCACTCAATGGCCACCTGCTCTGCATACAAGTAAACAGTGTGGATACATTAGAAGTGCTGCAGGTGGATAAAATGAAGTATGTGGACGAAGTAGGAAAAGTTGCATTGTGAACATCTCGTCTTAATATTTGATTTATTCTGATGTAATTAGGTAGTGATTATACCGAAAAGGCAGCATGCATGCCCCTCTGTTCCCATGGGTTTTTTTTTCTTTTGTGTGGAAACATCAGGATTAAGAGTCGGGCATGGCCGACTGAAAGCTCACCTTCCTTAAACTGGGGCTCGCTGAAGAACCTTCGAAAACAAATTGTGGTTTACGTCAGCGTAACGTCTGACTGTAATTTGGTGATAAAACATGAAACGGTGAGATTTAATCCTGACATATTATAATGGATTCTGCAAAATGGCTTAAAGAGAATAAAAAAAGACTTTCTACAACTTCCCTGATTAGGACAGTACCAACACCGGCTGACTGAGCAAGTGGCTCTGCATTGAAGGCAGGATGTTAAAAATGGCTTCTCTCCATTTCTGGCTTGACATTATAATTGTGAGATAAGAAAGAAGGATTATAAAGGGACTGGTTGGGCGGTATGACAAGACAATGGGCTATGTTTTCCACATGTCTTTGTCAAACCAACACGTAAACGCTTCAACAGTTGCGGGTCACAGTAGTATCTCGGTGACACAGCACTAGCACGTCTGTAAAGATGACATACAACAATGACTCAAACCTCTACTGCCTTCCTCGGCCACGCCTCCTCTGAGCAATCAGCTCCTTGGCAACATGTGTTCCTGTAGGACATCTTGTAGTCACTGAACCTGCACATAACTACATTCACCCTGTCTGGGAACAAAAAAAAAAAAAAAAAAAAAGACACTGAATTAGAGATGCTTGTCATGTAGAACCAGTAGACATAGTGGAAAGTGGTCAAAACTCTTGCTGTGTGATAAGAGAAGATCTCTCACACGGAGACTGAAAGACTACTTGTGTACATTCTACCACGAAGCCATTGAACCAATGTGGACACTCTTAATGCTTTCTACTTTTTTTTTTATCTCTATAGAATTTTTCACAAAGGACTAAGCACCGGCGATAATCCAGATCTTTGTTGTTTTTCTTACTTTAAAATCTTGTCTTTTTTTCTTTCTTCCTTTGTCTATATTTTTGTTTACCACCAACATCGTCTTAATTTTTTTCATGTAAAGTACACAGACTGGACAATAAAATTAGACTCAAACCAACCAACTCATCAGTGTGCATGGCTTGCAGAGGTGTTCATAAGTCTTTAAATACTTTTTTTTTTTATTATAACTATACATTTAAATGTGCTCTACTGGAATTTTTTATAACACACCATTTTTGGAGACCATCATTTTGAATTGAAACAAAGATGATGACAAACATACCATTTTTGCACCTTTTTTAAAGTAAATTACTTCCATATGGACCCCGTTTACGTCTAAATTAAGGGCATTAACCATGATTAAAAGGCCAAATACAAACCCACTGCGCTCTTTTCAGATTTTGATTTGCATGTTTATGCTTGAATTTCCTCCTGGTTGAACAGATTTTCTTGTGGTGCATCAAGAAAATCTGCATTAAATACATTAAAGTTTGTGTTCCTAACCTTAACCTGGCGAAATGTGAAAAAAGTTGAAAAGACATGAATGCTTTTGCAAGGCACTGCAGTTTCGATAACTTTCTAAATGAGGCAGCGTGGAAGGTTGAGCAGAGATAATTGCTTGACTTAAAATCTTCTAGCAGTGTCATACTTTGCAGAGCGACTTTGCATGCTGTGTTGCAAATTATTCCCAGAGGAAGAAACACACACATGCACACGCGTTACTGGTTGATCTTGGCCCGGTGGTTAGATACAGAATGGATCCAGGCTCCAGTACAGGACCTCAAACTCTTAATTGAAAGTCTGCAGCTTCAAAAGAAGAAGGTCGTCAGCAAAGGAAATTGGGAGATTAAGCCGTAAGAAAGTGATATGAAAATGCCAGAAGCTGTTGAGAAAAACAGAGGAGTATTAAAAAAAATTCAGTGAAAGCTTCTTTTCTCTTCATACTTCCTCATTGTTGCATTTTTCTATTACAAATAAAATCCTTTTTTGTGATACTAGTAAGGATTTATTATCTTTTCCAAGGCTAAAAGTATTTCAAAGACTGATTCCCTCATGTTTTGCATTCCACACATGCCCGGACTGATTGGTTAAAAAGTCCACATTTGTGCGCTTCCTCTTTTAAGAACCTCGACGGGGCAAAAACGCTTTTCATGGAATTGTTATTCCCACAAACACACAGATAAAGGGCTTCTAAGTCTGTACAGCCTTTCGTGTTTTGTTTTTTCATGGCCAAACTGGCACACCAACGGGCCTGGTGACGGCCATTCAGGCTTCATTTTGTTTTTCTCATGGTCTGACAAGGAATTGTGAAAATGACCCTCCAATTGTAAGTGTCCAAGTAAAGATGAACCCCTCAATGTTATGATGACATCAATGCGTCCTCATGGTCACATTGGCGTGTATGAACCCCAATGATTTTAAGCAGTGTAACACTTTGGAGGGCGATTATGAATGCAATATTAACAGCTTTTATGACTGATTTTAATGTTGTGCTGGGTCAGGTTACATTTATTAATGTGATACACATTTTGAACCCAGTAAATTCAATAATTTCATTTGCTTACCCACTTTGGCAAAGTTTGCCAAATTAAAACCGATCGCCGCACTGCTGACTGTCTCAAGAGGACTGCCACTGTTGTGGAGTTGAATAGTTTATGGTGGTTTTGTGTTTGCATGCCCGTCTTTTCAGACTGATACGCCGTTGCATTTGTGGTCGGACGGATAAAATCCTGATCCCAAATCTCGCCTCTGATCCCGGTGTGTTTGACTGATGGCTCTCAGAGTGGCTGACTACTTTAACTCCAAACCCAATGTTGCCTTCTTCTGTAGGCTTCACATCAGCTGCACCGTAAAACCATCAGCTTTTTCTTCCAGGATTGAGCTGTGTTCAGTTTCATTATGATGCTGTAACCGCTGTACACGCGGCACCCTGCTCAGGGTGAAAGGCAAAGTTTGTTTCTCTGGACGTGGTGTTTTGATTGGGCAAGAAATTAAGTTCGGATCTCACCTGAACAGAGCTGCTATTGCTAGCTATTCTCAAACAGATAATTGCAGCTAAGTTGTCACTGGCAAACCTGTGCTTTGTAGTTTGCATATTTCTGGAGGCTTTGCGGGGGAAAGAGCTACACCACCAAATGCAACATCTGCCAGCTGATGGCGGTCACGTTTACGCACAAATATAGGTCTGTCTAATTCTATCATTGTCACGCATCACTTCCCTTGTGGCTTCAATGCATCTATTAAGACTGCATGGTGGTTTGGCATTAAGTCTTCGAGACGTCTGTTCTAAATGAAGAGGCTTCTTTTTAAGACAACATGCCAAAGGTAAAGGAAATGGTAATAATAGATAAAGTTGCTGCTTTACTTCTTTACACCTTCGACTGACTCCATGTGAACTTTACTGCTCCACGTTGCTCCTACGACTACCAGAGGTAGTTTGCAATTTGTGGAGCTTCAGACAAGACAGAAGGCTCCTGCTGTGAATGGCAATTAAATCTGAAAACAGTTGAGGTGAAGCAACACAGGAAGCAAATGAGAGACGTCTTCAAATGACAAGTCTGAAATGCTTTTTGGAGCCATTGGACGCTCTTATTGTTAACCCTAACCCATCCGATTTCAACAAAAGATAGTTTAATATCACCTGTTCGGTGTGCTAACCGATGCTATTGATATTGGCTTTACTACAAACATTTATATTTCCAACCTTTGCTGAATGTCATTGCTTAGCCTCATTCATCAATATTAGGATTTGCAGAGTTATGAGTTTTGTGGCTCTCCTACAGCAGAGCATGTGAGTATGCAATCATAGCGATGCTAAGCAGACACAAAAACAACAAAGTGTGTCCACATAATTTAATGTGATTATGCATCAATGGCCAAAAAAAGCATGAATTAAACTGGGCATTACAGCAGGGCTTTTTGTGCACATGTTTCAGTTGGTTCAGTGGAATAAAGCTGTACTATAAAACTGCAGGTGGACTCATATAGGAAAAAACTTTTAAAAGACACAACTTGGGATTGGAAACCAAAAAAGTACTGATTGGGAAATCCCCAGTTTAAGGTATAACGTCCAGCTCAATTGTTCCAGTTGCTTGGCATTTCAAATTACATCAGTGGTTTTCGTCTTCATGTGTTGGACACTAACTGGGTTTATAATAAAAGCAAATATTGGCATGTTGAAACATCCGAAGAGGGAAAATACCTTGAAAACACACTTTTTCCCCCACTCTTAACAAAATACACAGTCTTTTTATTTTTTATTTTTCTAGTCTAATGAAACTGTCTGTTATTAATGGAAAGCTTTTAGTTTCCTAGCGCCGCGCTTTCGCTGCCAACAAAACCCAACCGCATAGCAAGTGATCCCTTTCTCTGTTTTCATTTATGTCATGTAAGGTGCGTCAGTCTGGAAATTTCCCTGCAAACACCATTTTAAACATTTATTACAGGATCTTGCCCTGTCATCCCAGGACTAATGAAGTGGAAAACCAACTGATGGAAGCCCACGCTTAAAACCCAAACAAGCTCCTTTCATCTCTATTACCCACCTGTCTCACGCAGACACACACACGCAATCTTTACCCAGGGAGCATATGGGAGACACAAGAGCAAGCCCCATTTTTAAAGGTGCAACGCTCATCGATGTGCATAGATCCATCAGTGTTTGTCTCCCACTGAGATACCGAGATGATGGATGGATCTAATGGATTGAGTTAAGACTCGGCTCCCCTTTGTGACTCGCTGAATAACCGAGTGAACGCGGGAGCCAATAACTTGAGCTGGCATGGAATGCATTTATACTGTGCACTTGCTCCCGCAGTCAAGTTCATCCATCACCGAGGCTGATTGTCGCGTGAGGCAGCCTCAAGGTTACCGAGCACTGTCTGCATTATTATTTCCTAATAAGGAGCAGATTTGACACCGATATCACTAATCGCTTTTTTTTTTTTTTTTTTTCCCCCCCCCTTTTTTTTTAAACTTCAATAGAAATGGAGAATTATTCTCTGTGGTCTCGTAACAGAGATTGATTGTGACGTGAAATAATGCCAGCTGACGCGTGAACTTGTATTTCAGTGACTTTTTAATCACCTCTGTCTGAATTTTCGTCCATAAGGAAGTTTCACCAGCTGTCTTGGCCTTGACCTTGGATATGAATTCTTGCAAAAATGTACTTTTTTTTTTTAATGCTGTAGCTAACTCATTCTCATACTTGCTGAATTTCCTTGAAAAGTTTTGGAACTGTATTTATCTTTATTAGCTTTCGGGTCGTGACTCAAACAAGTAGAAAAAGCCTTTTGAACGGAAAGTTGGGGTGTTGTGTAACATCCAGCTTATAAGATGCCAGACATTCCTCCATTGTGACTATTTATAATAAATAATATTTCTATTATATTTTAATGTTTTGTTCACAAGAATGAGATTTTATAAAGATTCTTATGAAGAATGTTGGCGAAATGTTTAAAATCATAAGTAAAAGTTCCACAAATCACAAACTGGGAAGAACATTGGAAGAACTTTTGGGATCACCTTGTTCTGAGGCGGAGGCAACGGTATTGAAAGAACTGCTTTTTGTCATTTCGCACGCAAATCAAAGATTTAATTAACTCATGAAGCTGTTTTCAAGGCTCTCTGTTTAGTGTAGAAGTATCTGCTGCAGGTTGGATTAGCTTTTAGTCAAGGCAGGTTCAAATAAAGTCTGACCTTAAAAAAACGATTAAGTTTAATGTAGCGCAGATATGATTTTTCTTTTTATCCCCCTGTGTGTCAGATGTCTATTTGAGCCCCAAAGATTAAAATCCATCATCGATCCAAACAATGACTATAAGTAGCTCCTCTGTAGAAGTCAATCACATCACCTTACAGCAGATGAGGAGTATGGATAGGAGTCAGATGCATGAAATATGTGTGTATCGCAGCTTTTTTCCATGTCTTGAAAAGTTGATGCAAAAGATACGGCTAATGGGATGATGATGATGATGAAATGGTCAAGGCCTAAGTGAAACCTTGGGATTATGTTGTTAATAAAGAATGTAAATTCTTGGTGGGTGCTCTGATTTGAGAGCTGTAAAGCTGGCCTTATTCCGAAAAAGAAATTAAGTTGTGAAATAACTGGGAAGGCAAGGCTCACAACGTGAACACGTTTCCATAAAACCTAACTTGACCAATAAAGCTCAAAGCTCACTCAACATCAGCAGGAAAACCAGGAGAAACTTCAGCAAAGCCCAAATACAGCGCAGGAACTACAAACAAATATGACTCTGTCATCGATGCGTTATCAGAAAGGACAAAGAACGAGGCTTAATTTTGAACATATTCCCGTTGAATCTCTCTCGTTCCGTTCCGTGGCGGGAAGCGGCTCTGCTGAAAATTTCTCTCCTCTTTCTATCGGTGAAAACTTGCTCGAAGAAGAAGCGAGAAACGATTGTGTCACCGGGCTTTATTCAGCCTGCTAATTTGAGAATCTGGCAGTCTAGACTCTGATAAACAGCCCATTGTTTTGCATATTTCCAGTCTGCTGAGAAATGTGGCATCATTGTTTGTGTATAACAAGCTGCAGTCAAAAAAACAAAAGATTTCGGCGAAATCCACACGGGCCCATGAATTAAACATACAGGTGCTCAGTCAGAGGCAGGCGGATCATACCAAGTGTGTTTATAAGCAGCAAATTATGTTGATTGCTTAATGAAATGTGACAGTGTGGAACAATTAAAGAGCTCAAAAGTCTTATCACAGGGGCTTAGATGTCTTAATTTAATTCGGTTTACTTTGTAAATTCTTTTATTCTATTGTTTTCTTTTCTATTGCGCAACCAGATGTAATATTTTTGTACACAACAAAAATTTCAAGGTGTGTTTTTTCTGGCTTGGAGGTGTGATTTTTGTGTCCAATATTCGACTTCGATGACAATCTGGCATTGTTTAAATGGAAGGCAAAATCTAATAAAGGTGAATTCAACCAAGATTTGTTTGAAGGTTACGTTACGAATGAGCAGTCAGCATCTCACCCGCTGTCGCAAAACAGTTTTTCGTTAAGCCGCAGATGATCACCAAGGTGTTTTCACACGACGACAGTCCGGGGAAGGCGTGCTTGATTTGATTTAGCAGGGAAGGGTAGGAAATCGTATCCCTTCATTTGATTTGGTTCACTTTCACGGTGCACTTTTTAAGAAGGAGCTCCTTTCAGGAATCCAGTTAGAAAAGCTGCTTTTTCCAAACGGCCTATCGCAAGAAGCCCAGGAACATGAGCAGCAGGGGTGGCGAGATAAATGCGGGAGGACTGAAGGAGATAACAGAGAGCTGGAGACTATAGAGCTTCTGTTGTGGGAAGACGGAAGCAAGAGCGAGGCATTGCAAAGTTTTCAAATCGCAAAAAGCGTCAGTAGATCACACGCTAATTCCTACCTTTGGTTCACTTCCTTTGTTTGATTTCTTTGTCTGGATAGAGTGTTTGTTTCCTCACTGGAAGTGAACCATAACCAGAGTTAACTTTCCACTTGAATGGAGACCGTCCTTTTGTGGCAGAACAGAGTTTGATTGTTTTGTCCGCTCCAAAATTCAGATGAGTTTCAGGGGAAAAGAAAAAAAACAAAACACAACAACTCTGGTCTGTTTTGAGCAGAGTAATCAGTTCTGGCATAAAAAGGCCCTTTTTTACTGCTCAGATATTGACTAGTCACAACCTTGGAAGAAAACCAAAAAAAAAAACACTTATAAACCTTTTTATGAACACCAGTAAATTCATATCTAATGGCACACCTGATCAAGACTGTATACAGTTATTGTAATGTGTAAAAAGGCAACAACGATTGCATGAAAAACCCAAAAATGAGACAAGAAAACTTGTGTTTTGAGCAAACAAAACCTGTTTTCCTCATTGAAACTTTCTATGTACATTCACATAAAATTCTGTAGAAATGTTCTACATTTCTACATGCAGAAATGTAGAAAATTCTGTATTCAAAGATATAATGTTCACAGACGTCATTTCTTGCTAGTAAACACGCACTTCATGAGTGATCTGCAATATATCACAGATTCTTTGTGAGTCGAATTGACTTGATGCTTTAAATGTTTAAATTGCAACAAGCAGTTTTGTGTATTTAATTTATTTTCGTGACATCTTACAGAGTGTAAAAGGGGATGGATTTTGGTTGGGAGTACTGGTGTCATCCCACTCCTATATCCAGCAGATTACAGAAAGTATCGAGGTATTTTCCCCTCATAACCGAATGCGTTTTCACTCAGTCCTATCTGGGTACCCAGACAAAACAAAACAAAAAAAAGGACTTTGGATTATATTTCAAAACAAGCCAAGACAACAAATAAGGGGATATCAGTGAATTGTCTGTATTGTTCAATTTAAGACCTATTTGCCCGTGACTAGTATTACCTGGGGGCCTGTCTTGGGGTTATTTTACAGCAATCCGAGAATGAAACCCATCAGTCCCCAGAAAAGAAGCTGCGTGAGCATCAAGAGAAAGGGCACAAGTCGGAAAGCAAGGCGTTTGAGCACGAACCAGTGAAATTCAGAGCAGACATGCAGACCACAGTAAGACGGTTTACGAGCACTGACTGGGGCAAAATTTTTAAGGGAGGGCAGTTAATTACAGACTCATAAAACAATGAAGCCTGTTGATAATAAAGATAAATCTTAACGTAACAGATGCTGTATAAAATGTATCAAAGTCCTGTGCAAGAGTTATACATAACTAGATACTGTTTGCAGTTTAGTCCAAGCCGTCGCTGGTCATAATGATAAGGCTGGTGGACGTACCTTGAAAATGGACAACTGTGAGTCGATTTGGGTGAATTCAGAGCCAAACCCAGATCACATCAGGGCGCCAACAAACTTTCGTCTTCTTGTCTCCGGTTTCTCTCTACACTCCTTCTCCCTGAAGTGATGGGCAGAAAAACTGTCGCTTCCAAACAAACGGTTTTGCATTTTTTTCCCTCTAGGGATGGTACATCTTCTTTAGCTCGTTCACTTTTGGCAAGATATAGCATCTGACAACTAATCCTCCAATAACCATTGAACACACACACACACAGAGACACACAAATTGGCATTCGGCACTTTTGTGTTGCCGCATTAAACATTTTTAGTTGGTCACTCAAGCTTCGCTGGCCAACAAAGACACAAATGAGTCCTAAACACAAACGACTGTTTTCTGTTTGCCTCTGACAATACATGTCATCCCCTCCAGCCCAAAACCTGTCATTAACCGCCTTCTCCACAATCCTCGAAAGAGGGGGATCCACAGTTCTGCAACACAGTGCAATCATTCGTCTTGCCTCTAGAAGTCACTTTGCCCTTCTTTAAGAAAGAAAGGCTGACTGATTGGGGTGGACAGATGACTATTCAGGTTTCAGCTGGAGCCAATCCTGGTCCTCTCACTGGTTTTCCTACTCACGGTCGACAAGGGAAGAGGGTATAGGGTGTCATTCGGTCTCCCAGAGGTGCAATTCACAGTGGCAGACGAGGAAAACACCTGAGCTGTCGAGCGCTGATTTAAGACCTTGCAATGCTCTTTCTGTAAATGTTTTTGGTTTTGCAACTTTTCACAACTTTTGAGTTCTATACACTGGAGTGAAATGAAAGCCTTTTTTTTGTCCATCGATGATGGTTTGTTCTTTCATCTTGGTAGCAAAACCTGGATTCTGACAGATGTGTTCGATAGCAGATTCAAATTTTATTGGGGTATGTAACTTTTAGAAAATAAATACGTTTTTCACACGATTGTTAAAACTGTCACTATCTCGTGACGGTATAATACAAGATAGACATTCTGTGAAAAAAAAATCTGGCTCCTCTGCCTTCTCCCAGTGTTAAAATAACCAGCTCGGTCACAAACAACAAATTAAAGCCAGGAGGAGGATCTTAGTGCTGTCAATCAAGCTTTTGTACACAACACTCACACCGTCCCCCTTTCTCTCTGCTACGCTATAGCTTCTCCCCATCAGCAGAGCTTGTGATGAACGCTAAGGCTAGTTAGCATAGCCACCGAGGATGTCGGATAAACAGTTTTCCTGGAACGGTAAGTTGTTTCTCCACCATTAGCATATCGAGCAGCGCATACACTAGCTTGATTGACAGCGCGAAGACCCTCCTCCTGGCTCTGGTTGGGCTTTATTGACCTGGAGTGTTGCATTTCTGTAGATGGTAAAAGTAGCAATGGGAGGAAGTAGAAGTCTTTTTTTTTTTTTTTTTTTTTTTCAGATTATCTGTGTCATATTATTCTGTCACAACATGGAGACTGTTTTTTAAAATATGTAAAATATATACTGCTCAAAAAAATAAAGGGAACACTTAAACAACACAATATAACTCCAAGTAAATCAAACTTCTGTGAAATCAAACTGTCCACTTAGGAAGCAACACTGATTGANCAAAGTATTCAATGAGAATATTTCATTCATTCAGATCTAGGATGTGTTATTTGAGTGTTCCCTTTATTTTTTTGAGCAGTGTATATATATATATATATATATATTATTTTATTTTTTTTAATTAATTTATTTTTTTTAAATTGAACTAATACCTAGCTTTAAAAGACTTTCTCCATTATTATTGCTTGCACAGCTGCCATGTATTAGATCATGCATATGTTTTATTTTTCATGTGTATTTACTCATGTCTTCTCATGAATACCGCAAAACAGACTTTGATTTTGCACAATATCATAGTTGGCAGCACTGTTACCTTCCAGATTCAAATCCCAGCCTGGAGTATTTCTGCATGAGTGTGTGTATTACATGTCCTTGTGTTGCCCGGTATGGACTGGACCATAGACTGGTGAACTGACCAGTGTGTACCGCTCCTCTTGTCTCTCTTGGGACGACGGTGGTCATGGTGATAGGAGTTCGTCCTGCAAATCGGGGGGTTGTCGATTCGATCCCCGCTCCATCCGCCTCCGTCATTGTGTCCCTGGGTGAGATACTTCACCCGCATTGCCTGCTGGTTGTGGTCAGAGGGTTCAGTGGTGTTGGTCCTCGTCTTTGACAGGACAGCTGCGGCTATTATGAACATGTGTGTGAATGGGTGAATGATTGAACATACTGCAGTATGGACTTGATAAAGCAAATCCAAATTGCCCGTATCCCCAACATCCCTCCCTTGTCTCATACAAGGACATGCAGGCATAGACGATCGAAGGCGGACGAGAGATGTGAGACACTACACTGATATAGTATCTCACTTAATAAATAAACCATTCCCCACACAAATTACTGTGCTTTTTTGGAAAAAGGGGAAATTTAAAGTTGCGAGCTTGACTAGAATAAACAAGTAATTGGTCTCAGAGGACATGAGACATGATCTGAACTTTGTGCTCAGATAACCCCGTGCTGTTTTAAGATCTACACTGCCTTTGGTAATGTTGGCAGATAGCCCAGTTTGTCACTTTTTTTTTCTCTTTTTTTCTTTGTTTTGCTCATATTTTTACGACTCTCCGACTTGTAGACTCAAAACGTGTTGAAAGTGGTGCTTAGGAAAAAAATGAAGTCTTTATAATGGAGCTACAGAATGTAGTTTTTGTTTTTATGAAGTATAACTGAGTAAATGTTGTGCTTTTTCCTGTAGGCCTGTTGCAATGAGCAATAAAGCAGTTAATCACATAGCAAATGAACACAAGCTGGCTTGATTTTTTTCATGACAAAAAGCTTCAGTCTGATGCACTGGTCTTTGTTTGCAGAGACTTCAGGGTCCATTTTATTTGTTGCTTTTCTTATTTTGGATATTTAAAATGTCTTACCGTTTCAGTGTTAGCTGTTAGAAATGAACGTTTATCGGTGTTTGCGAGGGGAGACTTGCATTATTATCCCATTAGCATATTACTTGGAAATTGTCTCAAAAAACAACATTATTATCATTTATCGCAAAAAAACGTCTCAGACAATTTATCATCCAGTGACATATGTTACCGTGACAGGACTATCTGCCTGCAGTCTTGGGTAGAGATCTTTTTTTCTGATGCGAAAACGGAGAAATGTACATATGATTTATATATACAAATATAAAATCTAATTCCAAAGACCTGGTAGTAATTCAATGTATATTTGTAGGTCTAATTCACATTAAGAATTAATGAATTCAAATAATCTAATACAAGCCAGATTTAATTCAGTTACACCAAACAGGTTAAAATCTCAAAAGGATCAAATAAATGTGCTGTACTCTAGTTAGCTGTCCTGTTATCAGCTGAAAGTCTGGCTCTCTCTCGCTTTCTTGCAGCCTGAACTATAGACAAGTCTTTTCTCTTAAACTGCTTCTCTCATCTCCGTCTCTTGGAATTGCTAACCTTGAATTTTCTTTAGTCAGTAACAGCATCCACAATGAAGAGTGTTACTATTATCCCAACTTGTTATCAACTGAGGTGTGTTAGCTGGAAAAGATTTTATTTTTGTTATTCCAAAGCCAAAGACAATCAAGTTGAACCAGACCGTTTTATCTGTGTCCGGATCAGAAATATTAAACCATCAAAACAATGAAAATAGTTTCATGAAAAGGTTCTGTAAACAAAGAAAACTAAGTCTATTTGTCACAATGTAATTTCAGTATTGCCAGCTCTTCTTTCAGACAACCAATATCTGTTTGTTATTGCGGTTTATACTCGACCTGCCCTCAGCTCTGGGTGCATTTTCACCTAAATATAAATAAAAGTACTAAAAAACAGACTTTTGGCAGACGTGAAGTTAGGCATACAATGAAATATGCTTTAGCTTATCAAATGGTCAGAATGTTTATTTCTGCTTCTTGTGAACATGACAGACTTGGGGAGGAAAAAGGAGCTCTAATTGGCAGATACACTGATCCTGCAGGCAGCATTGCACAAGTCGACAGACTCGGTTGGTTTTCATCTTTGCATGAATATCAGACCCTTCAGGGCAGGATTACAGGAGGGGAGTTTGAAACAAAAATATAGTTTTACATCTCATGCAACACAACATGCACCACACCTCTGCAGAATAACAAGTAAAAAGCAAATATTGACTTAAATAAGGAGAGGGGGTGAGAAAGATGAGTGATGAGCGTTTTTGCCATTTTTTTTTTTTGTTTGCTATGTTAACACTGTGACATCGTGCCACTAAATAAGTACTTATGGCTGGGCAAAATCTATAAGTGTAATTTTAATTTTGAACTTCATTCTTCCAAACCATTCAATGAATAGTCATGTCATATACTTGTGAAGAAAATGAAACATTTTCCTTGATCTTGCATTTTATTTGTAGATGCATTTCATTTTCATCTCCAAATGTGGCCCCTAATTGTTTTTCCATTAAAAAAAATAATCTCTCTAAAGGATTTTGAACACACTCAAATGTTGGTTGGAACAACATTCTCCTTCAAAAACAGTAGATCATTGCAGTGCCACGAGAGTCTCGTGCAAACATTTACTTCAATAAGAAATTAACTTCCATTTCTGGATCTTGTTGTTCGTTAACTTTAGCGGCTTCTCTGACACCGGAACATGTAGAGCCAGGTTTCAGGGGGAAACCTCTCAGAAACTCTCCCCGCCGAGGTGTGAGCTGCTCCGCAGGTGTGAAAGCACACATGCGCACAACTCACAGCTGCAGGATTTGTTCTAGACAAGTGTGAGAAATAAAAAAAAAGAAAAAAAAGAAAATGAGGACATGAGCAAGCACTTGTCTTCTGTTAAACATATTGGCTGTTTTTACAAAATGTGTACCTTTTGTCACAATCAGTCAATCAATCACATTTTATTTGTACAGCACATTTCAGCAGCAAGGCTTTTCAAAGCGCTTTACATCATAACAAACACAAAAACACAAAGTCATGCACCATAGAATCAACAATCGAAACATGACACAAAGTCAAGTTCCATCATCAAATTTGTAATTTATTACGTTTTGAATACAATTCTAAACAGGTGGGTTTTTAGTCGAGATTTAAAGGGACTCAGTGTTTCAGTTTTCTGGAAGTTTCTTCCAGATTGGGGGTGCATAGAAGCTGAATGCTGCTTCTCCAGGTTTGGTTCTGGTTCTGGGGATGCAGAGCAGAGTCACCTGATGACATCATAATGTAGAGCTGAGTATCATCTGCATAGTTATGGAAGCTAATCTTATTTCCTGTTATAACCTGAGCTAGTGGGATATTGAATAAGAGGGGTCCTATTCAATATTCAATAAAGGTCTTCCAAAACATTTTGAAAAACAGTGTCTTATTTTTGTAATAATATAATCCTATGAAAAAACAAAACAAAAAAAACACTGATATTGTAATGGGACAAAATATAACAGTGTTATCACAAGGACTTCCCTTGTGATATTAATTATTACAAACTGTGTTCAAGTGTCATTTTTTCCCCCTCAATTGTAAACTACTATAATAAAAACAGCTGTAATAGTTGCCAGAAGACCCTGTTGTAATCTGCTATGTATCATCACTGTATAATATTCTAGGAGGTTCAACTTGTATTTTATTTATTTATTTTTTGTTGATAAATTGCACTTTTTTCCCCTTGAAGTGTTTATTAAATAATGATGTATTGCACTGCTAAGCACTCATTTAGTCAATGAGCAAGGGGAGACGGTCCTTCGGATTCCCTGCATCCCGCTGTGTCCTTGTTTGTCAAGACTCTCCTTAGCATCCAAAAGGAAAAATGTTGCCAGGGAGCATGTCTTTAGAGGTCTGGGTCATTTCTTATTAGATTTATTTATTTTTTGTATACTTACACAGTCTTACGTCGTTATTCATTATCAAAATGGTTGAAAAACTATTAGTTCTGTACAATTGTTTTTTTTGTTGTTGCTTAAACTCTTTCTTTTCTTGGCTTTAATGTACAGCCAGCCGTATCGATAATGTTACACTGCATGTTGCATCATGCATGTGGTAACACACTGACCTGACCAGTTCAGGAATGTGATGCTATACACACGCGCATATATTTCCATTCATTAACTCAGCGTTGGCCTGCGGTCGTCACCCTGTTGAAGGTGTGTAATGAACAAAGGAAGAGAGGATCTGGTGGGTGTTGGGTGTGGAGAGATGACTTTAAACCTCTCTGTCCTTATGTGTTGAAAATCCCAGAGCGTCAACAACTGAAACGGTCGTCTGTGAGCTTGTCCCAGGGGCCTGATTAGCTTCACGGACTCCCAGCTACAGCCACTGGAATGGCTTTCTCAGACTAGAGCCCATTGTTTGTTGATAGCGGCTCTTTGTGTCGTCCCCGGTGTGCCGTGGGCCCATAACACACACACAGTCACAAAGGATACACTTTTTAATACACGGGTCCCTCTTCTTGTGAAACCGGGACCTTGGAAGAGACACACACACACACACACGCCCACACGCGCACACACACCTAGATATTCATTTTCGACTTAAAAGAAAGAAGAACAAGGCACCCGATCCTCTCAAGGTCCAATTTCAAACAATGTAAGAAAACCTACTCTTTCTTTTATTTTTTATTTTTTCAAACATTTCCATCATGTCTATTAACCTCCGCGACCACATCGATCATTTGACCTTACTCTCTGAATACCATTCATGTTTTGTTTTTTTTCTTTCTAAATTGGCAGCCTTCCTTTGGTTGTAAAATAAAGTGATTTTTTTTTCTTCTCCTCTACGTTCGGACTCTCAAAAAGCTTTTTTTTTTTTTTCAGTGAAACATCGGGGTACTGGGTTAAAGAAAACAACTCTTTATGTCATTGGTTTGGTAGTAAAAAGGTTTTGCGACTTCTCAAACGTCTCTTGGTCCTTCACCCCACCCTTACCTCCTCCATTTTATGTCTCCTGTGATGATTTAACAAACAGATTAGTGGTGGGATAAAAACTTGATTAGTTTCGCTATAATATATATATTTATATTTTTCAAAATGTGCAATCAAAACACGTTTTTAACGGAAAAAATATAAATGGTATGCATTTTATCAATATTAATTTAAAATGGTGTTAACATATAATTATTAATACCCTGCTTTTGCCCTGCACTAAATCTGACAGTGCCTTTTAAATATTCACCCACTCTATGGATGAATCTATTCTATTAAAGTTGCATTTGTTGTGCAGGCTGTGGTCCGGTGGCTCTTTACTTTTTGGAAACACTAACATGTTTTTACTCTTTGCACTAGGTTGTCCCTGTTAACAAATGTTTTCTATTAGAGCTCTAATTGCCTTCGTACTATTTTAAGTAATTGAGAGAAAAATATATTCTGAAAACTAGTGTTTTACATTGTTCTGATTGAATATACAGTGCTTTGTATTCTTGATGTGTCCTGAAAAGTAGAAAAACAAGTGCATAAATCTGAACTTTACTGCTTTTTCTGACTATGAGTCATCTTAATCCGTTCTGTTGAACTCTTACTTTACTTATTTTGTCTTAAAGTTAAATGTGGTTTTGTTTTTATTATCTCTCTGATTCAGTGCTGTGCAGGAACACAATTTCAGCCGCAACTCTTCAAGGATCCAACTCTAAAATGTTTACACTCAGAGACTGAAAGTTTGGGCTCGTTGCTTTTCTAAAAAGCTCGAATTAAAGCAGCCTCTTGTTCTCCACTTGCAGACGACCCTTACCTAGAAGCCTTGTGAAACTGAACTGCCTTGTGTATAAATTTTACTACTGAAAAAAGATGTTGCTTGTTAAACAGTGATTAGCTGACATTCTTTATGTCGTTCTTCAGTTTACTATCTAAATCTTGCTATACATCAGTGCTGACATCCCTTTCATCGATAACAGTCTGAACTCAACCTACAACTGAGTTTTGTAGGTTAAATATCACATTTTATGCAAATTTGGCGTGTCTTCTTTCTTTACCAACAAAAACCCCGGTGAGGTTTATTTTCCTCTGAAATCCAGAAAAATTATACACATTTACGATGCTCTTGGTTTTTTGTTTGTTTCTCCTGAATGCTCCGGTGGCCTTCAACCAAAAATAATTGGACAAAACTGTGCTGGCAGGTACTGAGTGGGAGGCTTTATTTCAGAAAAGTTTTGTTTTCTGTGTGTGACAAAAAACTCCCAGATTAAAGCAGCCATTCCACAACTTCATCAAAATGTATTTATTTATTTTTCCAAAACTAAAGGTCAAATAAGAAAAGATAGTTTTGTGCAGTAAGATGGAAGAACAAAACCATTTAACTGGTTTTATTAAATGGTTTTGTTTATACCACCTATGTGTGGTATTTTTCTTAAACCACGCATAAAATAAATAAATAAATAAATTGTGTATTTTTCAAGAGATTCCATTGTCTTTTTTCATTCAGCTTTTGCAAGGAATAATATGAGCAATTGTAGCCTTTTTCAAAAACTAGATTGCATTTTTTTTTAACAATTAAGAATATGAAAGCCATAAATTGCAACAAAGCGTTTTCCACTGTGTATGTAATCGTAGGTTTCTGATTCATACAGCACAGAAAGTCATTAGGAGTTCCAATAAGGAGATAGAGCTGATCAAAGAAATACTTTGTCAAGAAATTGTGATAGACAAACCAGGCCAAAACAAAAAAAAAAAACTTAATTTATCTGAGGCTTTGCTCTTCCTGCCAAGAACAAAGAATAAGTGATGGAGGCTTATTTTGGCCCTGATGTGGGATGTGCAGGTTTAGGTCAATATCCATTTCCACCCTCAGAAATCTGGATAAGCCCTCACTCCAGCTTTGTGGGAGGGCTGGTTTGACAGCTTGAGTGCAGCAATACAGACTGCAGGTACAGTAAACACCTTTGCATTTGCTGGTTGCGAAAAACCTTTAGCCTCACAGTCGATCGTGAATTCTGGTTTTAGTGCTCCATGAGTTGAACATTGTAGAACTTTGCACAAAATCGGTCACCAACAAATTCATGTTTGGAAATTTTGAAAAATTCCAATGATGATTATCAAATGTTTTATATGACTTAGACAAAGGACGCGGTACATGTTAGCCCGTCTTAATGCTGCTGTACAGAACATTTACAAAAATATGTTTTGTCCGTATTTGTTGAAACCGTCACCGTGTGGTGACAGTATGTTGAAAGAAAAAAACCCCTACGCTCCTACACGAGCTACTATTGTCGTCTGATGAAATGCACAGCTTCCTGTCAAAAACAACCAATCAGAGCCAGGAGGAAGGTCCTAAAGCTGTCAATCAACCATGTGCTAATGGAAGAGAAACAACTTATTGTTCTAGAAAAAAAATGTTATTCGCTGTAACCGGTGGCTATGCTAACTAGCATTTGTGGCAGCCTATGTTGTGGCCGAGCAGAGAGCGCTAAATCCCTCCTCCTGGCTCTGATTGGTTGTTTCTGACTGACTGGTGTATTTGTGTAGCTTGTAGTCGAAGCACTGGGAGAAAGCAGACAAGATCAATTTTTTCACATTTATTTGTCTTTTATACTGCCATGCCTTAATCATTTTAAAAATTTGCAAAAAGTGTCTTTTTTTTTTTCTTTAGACATTGCAGATGGCACCTTAAATGAGAGGTGATGTGCCTCTTCAGTTTCTAATCTATGCATTTAAAATGTGTGGGAAAAAAAATGTATTAAAACACTGGTATTGGTAGACCAGTTCAAAAGTAAGATTTTTAAAAATGTTTTTACTTTTTTGGGGGGATTTTTTTACAGAAACTGTTTTGTTCAAATATTACTATTTTGAAGGATTCATATTAGATCATCTACATTAACGTAGATTGATACAGTCACCATCACACTAATGGTTTCCTGCGATTGACTGAAGGAGTGATTTAACCAGCTGAACACACTCAGGGACTCTGAAAAAGGCATTGCGTTGGTTATGGTTACAAACTTAATTCCACGCTACACACACACACACACGCACGCACACACACACACACTGTACGAAACAGGCGCTGACCCAAAGCAAAACACGTTTGAAAGATGCAACAGGACCTCGTGTTCCACGAAATGCAGGTTCTTTCTTAACGTTCACGACCAACTAAGATGTGCCATATTTGGAAAGATAAAGCGTGTGGCGGCTGCTTTTAGATTCCCTCTGCTCAGTTAGAGCTATGCTTTCAGGTCCCTTTGTGTTTGGACGCGGCGTTAACTGTTTATCTGGTATGCAAAGCCTAGCTTAAACCTTATTTTTCCATACCTTACATAACCGGTTTGCCTAACATATACAGATATGGTAGCTCTGCTTTTCAGACTTCTGTTTTTTGTTGTTGTTTGTTTATTTAATTTGGATTAAAATAACCTTATCTGTGCAGGTTTTTCTTAGCGATAGAATAGGAACCACAGGATTTGCAAACTGCATATATTTCCACCCTTTGCTTCACACCCCATTAAAACAAAATAAAGAAAAAAAGGGGAAACCACACACTTCTGCCATATATGCTTCATTCAGTCACAGGGAACTCCTGTCTTACTTACTTCGGTCCATCACAAACTGATCTACTGCTTATGTTTTTTTTGTTTTTTTGTTTTTTTTGTGTGTTTTTTTTAATACACAGAGAAGCTGTGCAAAGCCAAGAAATCAAATTACAGACATCAAAACAGAGTAGGCGAGCGTATCAGTGATTTTTGTGTACATGAAAGCCATAGGTCTTAGAAATGATGCCTCGAGAGACACGCATCAAGAGATTATTGAACATTAGATCTTCTTGTTTACCAAGTCATTAAAGTAAATCCTTCAGTTGTGTAAGCTGGGATAAATAGTCACTGTCATTATGTGTAGTCAGGATAAATGGGGTGGGGAGATATGTAAATGTATAGGGGAATCACTTTTACTCATCATCATCAAAAAAAGAATTATATAATTATTTCCTTATACTAAGTTATTTTATAGATCCTTGCTTTAAATAACGTTTCAACTTGCAGCTATCCTTCTATTGAAATTCTTACGACTTTCCCATTACGTCCAACAGCACACCGATGTACGCAGCTCCCTTGTTTTTTTTTCACTTGAAGTAATTTTCACTCACTTTTGATCACAAGAGTGCAACAACTAATCACACCCCCAATGAGCTTGTAGGAGGTGTGCTTGACTGCCCGAGCATGTGGTTTGATACAAGGAGATCTGGTCCTTATCTAATCTTGAATTGATTGCTGCGCGTGTTTTTTTTCTTCCCTCTCAGTGGTGGAGCTCAAAGTCATCTTGTCTTAAGTCAAAACGTCTCGAGTAAGTGTGTTAAGGAGACTCTCGGTGATTCGCAAGATATTTCTACTTTGTCTTGACTTTCACCGCCACAATATACAGCCTGTTTTTCTTTTCTTTTTCTTTCGGGTTTTACTGTTGGCCTACTTCAAGTGGATGCGACACCTATTAGTTATGTATTAGTTTTTGGGGGGTTTTTGTCACACCTTGATATACATTTTTTAAACATGTTACACAGGTCTAAATAGGAAAAATGAAAGGACATTTTGGGGAACATCATATTTTTTTAGCTTTTCATGTCCCCGTTTTCTGTCTCGTCTCTCACGATAGCATATTTTGCTGAAATTTGTTATCAGTAATATTGTTATCCAAGAACACATTCTCAAAGATCCGTAAACTTTAAAACCTATCAAACAGTGGAGCTGGAAGACGTTTTAAATATCCAAAATAAATAAATAAACAAAACAACAGAAACCACAAACACATTGAATTATGAAGTTTTTGCAAACAAAGTTGTCTTCCATAAAATGAGCCAGTTGCGATCGAAGCACCAAACTGAAGACTTTTGTCGCCCAGTTTGTGGTAGGAAGAGAGAGAGAAAAGAGAAAAACTATGAATTGTGCAGATGGACATTGTTTTTAATTTATCATGCGATTTATTGATTTATTGGTAATTGCGACAGTCCTATGTACAGTATGTGTGTGTTGGGAACAAGAATGTTACTTTTGCTGTAAAATCACCATCTCATTTTATTTAACTTGTTCCCTCATTTAGAAATCGACTGACCATCTATAGCGGGGAAAGTCCAAGACTGAATTTATCAGGAACCACGTGAAGAAGTGGGTGAGTCTTTGTCGGCGTAGACAAAGTGTCTGCATGCCACAACTTTGCAGTATTCCACTTTTGGTAATTCTCAATTAGTGGCAATGATTTCACAGTTGCCATGCCAACATTGGCAGTAACTTTGTACCACATGCAAAAACTGTGTGGCAACGGGGCTTTGTTGTTGATACAATTGCATACAGTGTGTGAAGGAGGACAATGCCGGACATTATTTAATCAAAGCTCCATGGTTTCCTTCATCTAAGCAACACCGAAACACAATAACGTGATGGAGATATTAGCCTCTGGCTTCTTAGCTGTCCTTCCTGTAACATTGCTTGTTTCTGTTCCAGATTTCCTGCTTCGTTTGATTCATGGCACCAGTTTTATGATGTCTGGGACTTTGACTGCCCGCCCTGTCGCAAGCCCTGTTGCAGTTTCGGCTTGGTCGGTAAACAGCACGGTTCTTTTCATCTTTCCCTCCATTATTGATCCCAACGACTGATAAATGAAAAATAAGTTGCCAACAAAACGCACCCCAAAGACATTGATTCTCTTTCATCTCTTTCGTAACATAATTGAGTCTTCTTGGCTCCTTTACACCCTCGTACCCTCTAAACAAAACAAATAAAAAGTGCGGGATTGGAAAAATGAAAGTTGTCGTTTCAGGATCAGCCAACACATAAAGCAGATGGTAGAGTGAGCGTCCCAAGGAAATCTGGAGGATGTCCTGCTCAACAAAAAAAAAGATAAAAAATAAAGGGTAACTTTGAAATGAAAGCAACACTCGTGTTTTCCTCTTTCTCTCTCTTTCAGTATTCTTTGCTGCTCTGCCTTGAACGCTCACCAAGGCGCTCAATGTCACAGCGGCTTCTCTATGCGAGTGAGTGAGAAAGTCCTCACCTAGACTGGAATTTGTGTTGTAGTATGTGCAGCACGTGAAGAATGAGCCTGATGCCGCGGAAGACATGCAAGCTCAGCAAAATGCCGCGTGGATCAAAACAAAAATCATTTTAATACATAGAGCTTGTGTTTGAAAAAAAAAAAAAAGAAAGAGAAAAGTAGATTCTGCTAACTCAGTAAAGACCCTCTGATGTTTGGGGGTGGGGGAGGCTGTACATATGCTGATCAACATATATCCTGAGGAAAAAAATGCATTATTTAATGTAAATTCAATTCAATGCACTGAAGACAAATGTGGACTTTGTGGATCTGTCAGTCAGAGGTAGTGAGTCACTGATGCCGCAGGATGACGGTAGCTCTTTAGCTCTTTACACGGTTACATCTTGCTTAGGCAGAATGTTTTTTTAAAAATATTTTTACTCATGAATTTGTACAAGGCAGAGTTTAGGAGACGATCCTAAACCCAGTGGCGCTCTCCTCGGGAGTCGGATGTACAAATAGATGGACCCAGATGGTATTTCGATATTGAAGCACTTGTTTTAAAAATAGCTTATAATTATGCTTTAATTCGTTTCACACATTTAAAAGTCTGGCTGCTTCAACGGAGATGATCGCCCTGAAGAAGTTTCGTCCAGGGTCGGTCCTGTTCTGCATGTATGTTTTCAGTCTTTCCAACATGTAGAAGAAGAGCGACATGCATCTGATACTCATTTTGCCCACAGGGCTCAGCACTGCCCCCTATCACGTGCGGCGCGGTACTTTCTACCTCACCCTGATCAGAAAGATTAAATACGGTACACATATTCATTAAACCTATTAGACAGGCTATGGAATGTCAGCATACAATACTCGTGTAATAAAATTGTCTATATTGCCAATTTAAAGAGACATGATGAACAAACAAAAAAATTCAGCAATTCTGACTATAAAAATGTTGAAATTAGTGAGCGCATTTCTCGCTAGGCCTTACCCTAAAATCCATCATGGCTGCCAAGTGTTAATAAAGTAGTGATAGTTATCTAATTGCACTTTGAATACTTTGCCTTTGTCATAAGTCTCATACACAGATAGTATGACACAACATGTTAACACATTTCTTAATTGTTTGGAAACAAAATGAAAAGAAATGTTGTCTTGTTAGCTTAGCGTTGCCAAAAGTGGTTAGCTTGTTGCTAAAAACAGCAACTGGCCTACTTCCGCTGTATTTACTTAAACCTTAAACATACTTATGTTGGCTTTGATCTTGTAATTCTCAGATCCATGTTGGCTTCAAAGCTAAATAATTAGCCAATACTTCTGTTAAAATTTGTAGTGCTCAAACTGCTCTCCTCTCCAGTCATTTCCTTTTTAAGTGGTTTTTATCCAAGGAAGATGCACGCTTTTTTTTTTTCTTTTTTTTTTTTCCAAGTAAAGCTAATCCTCTTGACTGTGGCCTCCTAAACCTCTTGTGAATACAACTGTTTGAAAAACTCAGTCTTAAATATTTTAACATTACTTAGTGACAGACTCGTCTAAACACAGCTCATGTTTGAAGAGTTTTCTTTTTTAGAGAGAGAGCAAGAGAGAGGAAGAGAGAGAGAGAATAAAAATGTATCATTTCATAAAATGTTGGGGAAGCTCAAATCTGCTCCAGTGCTTTCAGCTTCTGTATGTAGTCCTTGAAATACTTCCACCAACAGCAAAATTAATCAGCATAATTAAAGCACAAACTTGCTCTGTATATAATGGTTGGTCTTGACTTGAAAGATTGCCTCCTGCTTTTAAAGATAGGACTGTGCAATACAAAATGATAGGAATAAATGGATGAATAACAGGCACCAAAACAGTACTTAGAGGACTATTACTATACTTGAACAGGCTGCCTGCCTTTGCCTGCCCAGCCAAGTGGAGTGACCAGTGGTTCTAACGGTGACTTGAGCCTGAGACACTTCATGAAGCAGGGAGACTCTTACAGAACAACCATATGCACAGCATCACAGCGGATGCATTTTTTCTTTTTCGTCTTTTTTTTTTTTTTTAAATGACCAGAGAGAGGTCAACAGTTCTTCAGAGACAAATGGCAACTAGATGGAAATTTGTCTTTTATTTTGAAAGGGAATTTTTTTTAGCTCTGGTGAAAAAAAAACACACAGTACTGTTTGGCAATAATTCCAAACAGAGACACTGGAAAATCATCCACTCATTCATCTCCTAGCTACAGTTTCCTAATTGTTGCAATTAATTAATTAAAAAAAAAATAATAATTACAGTTTTTTGCTTTTTTAGCCACCTAAGTTAAATTTATACTATTTGAAGAGTTATGTACTGCAAGTAAGACAATTCTGTCAGGATGCTTGTAGCAACCTAATGAAGAATCTTATAATTATAATAACAACAATAATAATAATACACTTTTTCCAAACAGCAAATGTTCTATTGAAAAAGAGAAAAAAATAATTAAAACACTTTAAAAATACATAAATGTGACTAAAGGGAAAACGTTTCTGTTTCTATGTAATTACATCTATTTTCTGAGTTTTTATTATAATTAAGTCATTTGTTTACTAGAACGGCCTTGCACGTCTTATAAGCAGAACATTACGCTTCTATCAAACTGGATGTGCGTTTTGTACTTCCTGAGTGCAAGTATGTCACAATTAAAGGTGAAGCTGGAGACGGAGTACCAAACGCTGGAGGCCAGGACACGGTGCAGAATAAAAGAACTTTATTACACGCTGGAACCGGAGACGAGATAAACATAGGCTTGGCAAAGCTAGCTAACAAGCGGAGGAGGAGGGAGAGGAAGCGATTTGCCTCAGAACAAAGAAGACAAAGAGACATGAACACCGACTGAAGTTAAAAAAAAAAAAATAAATAAAAACTGTGAAAACTGATTCCGCAAAACAAAACAAACCGTAAAGCTGTCAGTACAACATGGACCAAAACAAGCTGATAGCAGATTTGACAAATTAAGTCTGAAATCAAGACATCAGAGCTCTCAGTGGTGTTGAGCGACTCTTGATACCTGCGTACTTTGTAGTCTTTATCTAGTAAAAACGTATCAAAATGTTTGCACTGTCAGCATGTTTTCATGGAAGGACATATTTATATTCATATTTGATATTTGTAATTTAGCAATATGTTGTCATGGCTTATTGATGCTGTACAGTTTGGGAGGAGTTTGTCTCAACAAAATAATGAAGCATTGACGTAAATCCAAACTAGAAGACTCTCTGGCCTCACCCGCATCATCCAACCGGTGCGACTCGTTCATCGCCGTCGACCTATCAACGCCAGACCAAGCCACGTCACGGCCGATCACCGACCAAGCCCCAGTTGATAAGGACCTCCATCCATGGCATCTTCCGCTTTCCAGATGCGCACAACCCACCTCCGCCCCTTCTATGCCTCCATTATCCTGGCTCTTCAGCACCCATCCTTCTCCACCACCAGTGTCGGGCCCCGGGGGATGACATTCCTAATCAGCGTCGGGAATGCTCATCCAAGCTTAGCTCAAAAGCTCAAATAATGCCGATAACAAAGACTGGCAAAAGCAAATGAGGTGGATAAGCAGTGCTTGTCAACAGCTGATGGCTTCATCCAAGATATATTATAGTGGAACGATGCTGTGGTGTTTTTGTTCATGAGCGATCCGTTGAAATGAACAAATAATTTCAGTGAATGAACTGAAACCAGTCATTTCATTGACTGATTCACCCAATGAGAAGTGACTACCATGATCCCTTCATGCTGATTGTGTTTTGCTAGGTTACATAGTTTGCTAGGCAACATAGGCTGTTGTTCTTGTCCTATAGCAAAAACAAACCATTTCACATTGCGTGAACGGCAGTGTGCTACGAATCAGCAGTTAGCGTTGAATCAAAGAAATATAATAATTCATTTGATAGGTGTGTGTGTATGTGTGTTTTACGTAGGTTGACACGTAAAACCTACGTGTCCCCCTTAGCTTGGGGGAACAGAGAAAGGGATCCGGTATAAATTGATCATTTTTAATATAGGGATCCTACGGAATCGGTGCATTCAAAGTGAATTGAATCAGTTGTTTGCAACACCACTCTGCAGTCTGGAAATTGAGCTGTTAGCATGTCATAACACTCAAAAAGCTCTCAAACAGCAACTGTCTTCAGTCAGAGGCCTCTTCAGATTTGCTGCAAGACTGACTGCTACTGAAGAGCCTTTCTGTCTACAGCATCATCATCATCGACTGAGGATGCTTACAACGTCTTTTTTCCCTTTGAGAGAAGTAAAGTATTTCTGAATGTTACACAATGTATATTCTTGAATATAAGAACAGAATATTCAATCATTTCTAATATAACATATGTTACATATTGTGTAACAATATGTAACAGTACATATAACATGACTGTTATATGTACTGGTTATTTGCAAGTGTTACTCATAACTTTGGCAAGTAGAACAACAATCGAATTTGTCACATTGCAGCGCAAGCTGTAAGCCAAACACACAACAAGAGAGAAACATTTCCAACGCCTTTCTTTTGTTCATAGTCTGACAGTTAGCTCAATAGCCTTGAGCCCATGAGAAATACGTAATGCACGACCTATGGGTCTCTTTTGGGTTATTATCAGGTTAACCTCGCCTGACAGCGGAACCCCAAGTTCCAAGCGGGGGAAATGAGCAAATGAGGTTTCCATCAATACTGAAATAAGCAGGGGTAAAGTGGCACGATTTGCATACAAAACGGACCTACATCTCAGAAACACAAGTTAATAAAATACCGTATGTAATTAACAGACGGATTGTGTGGAGAAGGATAACGTCTTTCAAGGATCGTCACATTTCTCACGACAGCAGCAGCTCGTTGTGAGCCACTTACAGTGACTAATGAAAAGGCACGTTTGTTTCTTTTGTTTGTTTGTTTTTTTATGGTTAAATGTGCCGTCTTAGGAACAGTTTTGAATTACCTTTTTGTCATAACACAAATAAATTGCAGCGATGCCAATAAAACTGCTCAGCTGTGTGTGTAGTGAGTGCATGAGGTGCTTGACTGAAGCATCTTAATTTCACTCTAGTGTTTTCCCCAGCATTTCAATAAGAATCGTTAATTTGTGCCCCACAACAATCTGACTGCTGTAATTACTTTAGAAATACACATAAAAACCCCCAAAAACAAACAAAAAACTAAACTTTAATAAGCAAACCTACCCAATGGCAAGAATATGAGCTTATCCTCTGCTAACTAGCATTAAAACGCCATTTAAATGCTAATGCCTCTTCAGATACAAATAACAGCCTAAGCTAGTTGGTGTGTGTACAGTGTACAAAATATAAAGAATTTCAAAAAGAAACATGTAACGATGAAAGAAAATGTTTCTGGAATTGCTAACATGGCTTTCTGCTCAGGATGGCATGGCGTGGTGGGTCCCACAAAGAAAAAAATAAATCAATCAAAGTTACTTATCAGTGGTACAATGTGTCCCTTGTGACTGGGTTAAGTTGTAATAGCTGACTAAAATACGAATGCCAGAAATTGGTATCTGTTTAAAAAAAAGGAAAAAAGATTGGTGAGTTAATTTTAATTCTGTTTTTAACAAGTAACAGAATTATATATATATATATATACATATATATATATATATATATATATATATACATATGTATATATATATATATATTATTTATTTATTTTTCTGCTAAAAAGATAAATGGCTCCCTACATAAATGGGAGCCATTTATGTAGTTATTGCCAGAGACGAGAAAATAAATAAATAAATAAAAGATTTAATCTGAGCAGCACAGGAAAAATGTTGCCACTGTTTATGGTCCCTGGCTAGTTTTACAAATGTACCAATATAAGCAAAGGATACAGCATAAAGAGTCATATTTCAATACTTCTCAATAATTTATGTTGCCTAACCTGCGGTCACATATTCATTTTCATGATAAGATACTAATACTTTTATTTCTCCTTTTTCTTGGATCTTTCAGCAATTGTCATGGACTTGGCCGGAAGCAACCCATTTAAATAAAAAATCCTGCTTAGAGCCTCACAGCACCTCGGGTCCGTTCCGGCTTTAATGGTCTGCTTAAGAACAGAATATTCAATCATTTCTAATATAAAAGAGAAATAGAAGCTCTAATCATTGCGGTGCAAGATGAATTGTATTATCTTGCTCTATAGCCTCGTTTAGCTGAGATAACGCGCGCGTAGTTGGCAAAAGGACACCAATCAGAAGCCATATGCTCTCAAAGGCTGCAGATAGTCATTAATTAGTAAAAACGCAATTTGAAAAGCCATTTGTAAGAGAGCCCACCCAACAACCCCAAGACACCCGCTCCGATATCGGCCACCGCGCTGCTGTCTTGAAAACAAGGCGTGAATAACAAACAATTCAAACTATATGACTGCTTGTGTCTGCTCGTGGCAAACAAACAAATGACTGCACGTGCGTTTGTCCACACATTTTATTTCTCAACAGGTCCACCCTCACTCTCACTCTCTCTCTCTCTCTCTCTCTCTCCTCCTCCGGAAACCCCCAAAAGCCACCGCTGCCGCCTTCTGCCGCGCGCTCAGTGATTATTCCGCTCGCGCTCAGCTGAGTGTCGGCAGCTTCAAAGCTCAGCATCACTTTCTTTTCCCCGTCTCTTTCCCAGTCACCGCACTGCGATTCCGCGGGGTGAGGTTCACAGCTTCACAGCTCCACAGCTCAGCACCTGACTGTGCGCACGAGCGAGCAGCCCGCCGGCACACCGAGACTGGTTTAAAAAAAAAAAAAAAAAAAAAAAAAAAAAAAAAGGGGGGGTGGGGGGGGGGGACGACAAATGCTCGCGACCCGCGGCAGGTGGCCCCAGACCCGACGGGGAGGGAGACAAGCGCGGCAGTGATGGGACAGTTTTCCGGAGGATGCCGCTGGAGTTTTTCCGTCCTCGTGCTCCTCGGTTTGCGAGTCCCGGCGACGTTAGCTCGAGGTAAGCACGAGACTTTAACGAGCTCCAAGTCTGCGAGAATAAACTCAAAGGTGTGTAAATGGAAATGTTGCTTCGTTTGGCGCTGGCTGTAGTTACCGTGGAGGGTGGAGGGAGGAGGTGGTGGGGGTGGGGGGTTAAAAGAAGTCATTTTCCTATTTCTCGCGTGCGTGCACTTCGTAAGAAGTACGATATGTTCACGGACTGGATTTCAGCGACGGCAAGTTTTTGTTAATGGTCCGTAACAGTGACGTGGGCGTCTGCTTGGCGCGATTAATTACATGTAATTGATGCTTTAGACTGCTTAGACATGAAGTTGAATCATTTCGAGAAATAACTGCACATTAGTGACTGAAGAGGTGTCCACTGTAGCTTGGCTGCGTATGTGGGCTTTTTTTTTTTTTTTTTTTTTTTTCATAATTTTTAAATGACCGGTCCGTTATTTTTTAGTGCGGGGGGGTAGTTGTGATATTAAGCATGGTTAAAAGTATCCAAAAAGGGGGGC
>CAEGAD010029504.1:0-27428 GCA_903067055.1 Poeciliopsis paucimaculata
GTCCTGTCCTGATGTGTCTTCTGTGCACTTTTATTATCTGTAATACCTTATTGTCCCCCTTGTTGGTGTGTGAAAGTGGAACTAGCACTCCCCCCCCCCCCCCCCCCGCTCCCCACCCCCCAGACTTACATAACAAAGAAATTGCAGTTTTTCAAACTTTTAGACCATTAGTCTAGGTCCTTTTGTCCCCATTTGTTTGTTCCAGCATGTTCTTTTGTGCTTTATAAATTCTTCCTGTTGTGCTGCAGTGACAGCAGTGGAGGACAGCTTAGTGTCAGCAATGTGACGATGTCAGATGCACAATAAGAGCCTTAATCTTATTAACGTTTGTTCAGATGTCGTGACATTTTCATACATCTGTGTTTCCAGGGGTGAATTCAAACTTTTTACTTTTTAAAGAATGAATGTAGCAGCAAACAGATACCTACAGACAGAGCTATATACTTAGTAATGAAAGCATGATTCACTGTTGACAGGGTAGCAAACCTCTAATCCAACTAGCTCTCCAGGCCCAACTGGAAACATTTAGTGTTTACTTGTTATTTTGTGTGCGTGCGCGTGTGCGTGTATGTGTGTGTGTATGTGTGTGTCTTTTCCTTTCTTTGTCATGAACATCTTCATTTTTAGGCTTTGTTAACACTGAAGCTGTTAACATATCAAAAATTATTTATTCTTTTCTTGATAATCAGCAGAAAACAAATTTTTAACATTATAAACCTATAATGGTAGACCTGTTTTTTTCATGTTTTATTTTCATGAATTATATTTGGTGATGATCTCCAACTCTTTGAGATTTGAAAGCCTCCTTTTCATCAATATAATCATAATAAAACTCACATATACACACACAGACAGGAGAGAACATACAAAACTTCAAACCTTCATTCTATAAAGATGTCTAGGAATCAGAATCAGTCAACTTAATTAACTTTCAAATTAAAAAATATTACAGCAAGGTAATGCAAACATGTTTTTTCTTCATATGTTTCGGGAGCAGCTTGGCTTTGTGTTGACTTCACACATGGAATAAAGTTCTCCTGTTTACCAAGATGAACCTCTTAGCTGGATTTTGTGCTAAAATGTTTTCCTCTGTTCAAAATTTCGGTTTAGTTAAATATTGAGACTTGGTATGAAGCCAAGAGTCAGCCGAGGAAACGTGAGACAGCTTTTTAAAAATGATTTCCATGTCTTTGTTTCTGGTTTTTCCCCAAAACAGATTTCTGGCATTCCTTCAACATGCTGTAAAATTTCACAACATGGAGTGTTGTGCTGCACTATATTGGGACTGAATGCTAATTAGCCTACTTTACTTCTGGTGGCCTATAAAAAGGCTGCTGAGCCTCTGAAGGCTACCGAGGCAATGATGTGTTCTTCTTCACAGATTCAGCTGGATGTGTTTATTTACTGATGTTTGTAATGCCGGGTAGAATGAGACACGTTAGACATTACGAGTGGGATGTTAGTACCAGGAACAAAACAGAACATGTGGGGATGTGCCAGGAGACCAGCTGAGTTCGAAAGGTCAGCATTTAAATGATTTAATTACATTTTTTTTCCAGTTTTATTGTCGGTCTGGAATACCATACATCAAACAGATTTCTGTTTCAGTTAATCTTTTATCCTAAATATTATTTATGAAATCAGGTTCTGAAGAAAAGGAATGTACTTAATGCTCAGATAATACAGCACACGGTTAGTTGTTGGTCCTGGTTGTTTGTTTGATCCATTAGTCAGTGGTGGATTCACAATTTACAGAAGAAAACCAATATTCAGTTTCTACAAATGACCTGTTTTGGACACAATTGTGTATTATTCTCAATGTAAAATATAAACCATTAAACTTAAACCCATTATTTTTGAGTGAGTTGGGTAGAGTACAGCGATTTTAAGTTTAAAATGGTCTTTGACTAATCTTGGAATGTTTCTTGACTTTCTTTGCAAACCGATAAAGGCAAGCAAATATTATAAAACGTTAAAACATTTTATTTCCTAAACACGTTATTTCACGTTTCCTGAGCTCACAGATGTATTGTGTGTTCTGTGGACGTCCCTTTTCTCCAGGTGCTCTGCAGAATGTTTGACTGCCTGCAGGGGGCACCACAGGTGGAGGTAGGTCTTCAAGCATGGCCTGACAATTGAACTCCTGTCATTTGCCTTGAACTGTCCTGTTTTATCTTGGGCGTCAGGCTGGGGGAGGCGGAGGGAACCGGCCCTTAGAAAGATGAGCAGCACAGAACATGAAGTCTGAGAAAATCTCAGCTGTAGTCCCAGAGAGTGTTTTATTTTGAAAACACTACTTCATTCATAGCATAGATTCATAAACCTCAGTTATTCCCACCTATCATTTGCTCATTAAAATCAGTTTAGTTTCATATGTGTTAGTCCTTTCCAGTCAGTCCTTAGTGGATTACTTGACAGAACTCAATAATTGTAATCTGCCATCATTTTAGAGAAGGTTAAAACCAGTCAAACAAAACTGATTGTCAAATATTTAACTTTAAGAACTTTAACTTTAAGGACTTTTAAATAAGTTCAAGCTTAGGCATGTACACAAAGCCCAGTACAATGTTTATTTCATAAGAAACATTAATATTTTGTCTTTCAGGTACCACTGTAAAGTTGTAAGGTATCATGATTAGTAAAAACGTTACATCTTCAAGCAAACAGATTGAATAAAAAACTTTAAACTAGTGAGAAAATGGAAACGAACCTCAGTGACCTCAGTGATTTTTCAAACATAAAGAACCCCCAGTGGACACACAGTTCCAACAATAACTAATGATCTGCTTTTTCTGTAAATAAAAATAAAGATGAATGGAGTCTGGTCATTATGTGTCCAGTTACACATTTTCTCAAAATGTAGTTAAAACAGACCATAATTCATATCTTAAGTTTGTACCATATTATGTGGGGGGATATTGATCAAGTGATAAACTGTACACTAGGCCCCACTTTAATGAGTGGTGAGGAAAATATGGGATTATCAGAAAGGAAATAGTTTTAAAGCTGTAAAACTAAAATGGCAAATTGTTAAATAAAAAGGATAACTGGGGAGTTTTATGACCCAGTATTTTTTTATGGTAAAATTATTTGTTTTATGACAGCAATATCCTGGGTGGGTGCGTCCTGCACGTGTTACCACTCCATCATAGGGCAACACAGGACAGACAACCACATGCTCAACAGATTTAAACCTGAGAGCAGGAGAAAAGCCACAGAGAACAGAGAGAACATGCAGACTCCATGCAGAAAGACATTTTGGTCTGGACTGAAAACAACACAGTACTTTCAAAAAATTCTACAAAGGAAGAACCGAGTGAGGGCTGTGTGATGTGTGCTTCTCCCTCACAGCCAGCTGCATGGACTGGTGCTTCAGAGTAACTTAATACTTTTAAGACTGACAAGTTGTTGTGTTTGAAATGTCACTAAACAGCTTCAGTGTAATATTTATTGCTCTGGATGCTGTGAAGGATGTTAAACATGCAGAAGTGAAAACATTACTTCCTCCATACGCTGTATTCTAAACAGAACTATTTGTTGCAGCTCCCAGAATCCTTCCTGGCTGAAAAAAGTTGAATTTCTGTATTGTGCATATGCTGTTGTCAAGTTGAAATGATTTATGTCCTATGTAAGTAAATGAGATGTGTTTAGAAAACTAATATTGACCTTACAGGTTTGCTTTGTTCTCTACATCCTGAATTCATTATTAGAAGCTGAGGCGAGCTGCACAGCTGCACACTGATCAGGGCCTGATGGGAAGGTGGTGGATACTTATTCATGGTTTGTGGAAACCATATGTAGCGTCAAATATATTTTAATTCACAACTTTCTGCATAATAGTAGGCTGTAGCAGTGTTCACTAATAGATTCTGCTGGTTTTCTAAAATAGTGAAGTCATTTAAAAAGTTCTAGAGAGAGCTCACAGCTTTTAAAAGTGAAAAACACAAACAGTGGAGGTCATAGGGTAACCTCTGCTTCAACATTCACTGGCAGACAAACATTCCTCTACCAACTTACATTGGATTAGCTGGTTGTGGCGCATTGGCAGGGCGAATGTGGCTGTATGGCAGAGTAGTTGTGTTACGATCAGAAGGTTGTAGGTTCGATTCCAGCTTCCTCCTGCCTGGGTTAAGTGCCTCAAGGCAAGGCACTTAACCCCTAATTGCTTACCAGTCTGTATGGGTGAATGTGACTCTAGTGTAAAGCGCTTTGAGTGGTCAAAATGACTGGAAAAGCGCTACATAAGTTCAGTCCATTTACCGTTGGCATTTGACTTCAGTTTTCCTTTCTGGAGCGTTTGTTAGGCGGCAGTGAGAAGTCCGTCCAAATTAGGAACAACCAGAGATTTTTTATTTTCCTACAATTTCTGCTTTCAATAGTATGAGGAAAGGTGCTATTATTTATTTCATGATATGTCTTTCATTTTTACTTTGTTTCTTTTATGTTACCACAGCAGCACCCCCTCTAGCAGTTAGTGGCCTAGTCAAAGAGCTGGCCCCAACAATAATATTATGAGCAATAATTATTTTAATGCAACTGATACAGAGTTGAGAGTGAATCCACTTTGAGGGTGAAGAGTTAAAGGTGAGTTCCAGTTTGAAGATGTAGCTTTAGTGATGGTTCTGATGCAGAAGTAAAAGGACCATTTATTTTACTCCCATTTTTTGGCTCTCGAGCAGGAATACTGGTGAAAACTGATTTAAAGAAGCTAAGCTTCTTTAAAAAGTTGTTACATTCAAGTAAACAGAGTACAAATCTGGAGCTTTTAATGCTCCAGATTTGTCAGTTTTGTATTGTCAGTATCAGTGATCAAAACACATTAAGGAAAACTGTTCCAGTTTTGAAACACTTGCTGATTGATTGATTGATTGATTGATTGATTGACTGATTGATTGATTGATTGATTGATTGATTGATTGATTGATTGATTGATTGATTGATTGATTGATTGATTGATTGATTGGTCCATAACTAAGAAATACTCACAAGACTAAAACACTTGATTTGTGTAACTCTGTTTATCTGTGCTTTTCAAACATTTAATGTCTACTTTGCTCATCACCTGCATACTGTGGGTGAGTTGCACTTGCTTCATGTGGTCCATGTTCAGTGAAATCAGTGCTAAAACAATAACGCAAAATTTACTAAGTATTCCTATTTATTGTATTTATTTAATGCCAACTTTACAAAAAAAACATATAATTTATAATATTTCTCAGGCTATGCTGAGAAATATTATCATGTGAAATAAAATCATGTGTTGGCTTTTCTCAAAATGGCCAGTCTTGTCTTTCAGTGTGGAAATAACTGTCTTGGTGTTGGAGGGGGAAAAAAAACAAAAAAAGAACAGTGGAGGACACTGGCTCAATCTGGACCCTCAGATGTTAATCAATTAAACTTTGTTCATTGATTAACATCTGGATACCACAACCAAAATCTCTGGATCCTGTCAGCTTCATAAAAGCTGGGAAAATGTAGAATTTAATGAACACAGTTAATTAGCTTTTTACAGCAGGACTTTGGTACTGTACAGTGACATGTTTCATCATAGTGACCCAACCACATCTGAATGGTTCCTATTGTGCAGTGAACTGAGTCCCATGGTAAAGGACATGCTCTGGTAAAGACTGTTGACCTTAGGCATGCGAGCTGGAGTGAAATGATCCCAGACACTTGTCATGTACAATGCTTCTTTCATGACATTTATGGTGCAAAAAAGTCTGTGAAATCATAAATATGGCCGTTCATGTTCAGAGAACAATATAAATATGACACTAAACTATCACAGGCAGTACGCAGCAGAATGTTTTAGCTTCAGGAAACATGCATGAAAAATGTAAAGAAGGTCCATTTGCCAAAATCTTTAAACTCTCGTAAACACAAAACATAAGCTTATTGGTCACTTTTAGCTACGCCTTTTAATTCCTTGTTACCCAAAACAGCAAATCAGCCAATCACATATCCTAGTGCATTTAGGCATGTGGACATGGTGCAGATCAAAGTTCAAAGCAAGCATCAGAAAGGAGTTCAGGCCAGCTCTGAGCAGAAGAGAGAAATATGCCGTGTGCTGTTATCAGATAAGGAAACATTTTTTGACCTCATCCAGTGGAGCGCACAGAGGATTTTTATTGTAAAACTGTGAAAGTTTCAGTCCCTCCAGCTTTTTGTGATTCCATGATTGCAAAAATTCACGCAAAGTCAACAGATCTCCGCAATACAGCGTCACTTTGAGTTTATTGCTATTTTTAACCAAAAGTATTTAAAAACATTAAGTTGAAGTGACTGCAAACTTCAGGTGGCAATATTTCTTTTACTACACTGCTTCCTCAGCATTACTTGATGTAACGTTAAAGCCATTGATTAATATGGCGAGTAACAAAACATGAGCTATTTAAGTTCTATTTGAGTGGAATGGTTTGGTCAGATTTACATCTGCTGCAAAACCTGCAGCATTTCAGAAAAAGAACATTAGTTCAATTTTTCGGTGATGCTTGGTGTCTGCTTTGCTGTTCATAACCCACTTGAACCGTGTCGCGCTCTCTACTATGGACACAAATTCTAGTCATATATTTTGTCCTTCTAAATCAGACCATGTAGTTGTGACTTGAGGTTTTTATTGACTCCAGTGGCCTTTATTTGAGAGAGGTCAAAGTGGGTAATGGCAGTAATCATCCGAACCTGTGACGGCGCATCGAGGACCAACGCATGATTACCTGGGTTGTGTTTTACCCCTGCGTCACCGCAGCAACCTGAGTTTTATAGCCTTATAAAATAAAATGTGTGAGAATTTCTGATTTGTCCCTGAATATCTAAATATGTAATGTTGTGCTTATGAATGTGTAGTTGCAAATACGCTTTGCCACCTGCTAAACTGAAATGTATGAAATTTTATCTTTGTGTATCCATGCATAAGAATTTATATGTGTAAAAAAGATTTTTCTTGTAAAAAGCGATTAAACAAGGTCCATTATTTTTTTGTCAAGTTCTATTTACATTCCTTGACAAAAGCACAAAAAAAAAACTTCGTAAGACTCAAGTTCCCTCACTTGTGTGCAACTACAACTTTTGGCAGGACTCTCCTTCCTGTCAGCCGTTTAGGCTGTGCTGTCAACCAAAAATGTAAAAGTTCGCTGAAGTTTGATGCAGGCCAGCTCTGAACAGGGAGAGAGGAAGACAGGAGGAAGGCTAGTCAAGGAACTTTCATCAGCCAACGCTCAAACAAAAAGTTGTCCTGCACACAGAAAGATGGCAGTGTTGAGTGAAGATGTCCTTCATCTGAGACAGAACAAGAGCTGCCTCCCTGCAGAGAATATTACCATATTCAGATTATCCCTGACCTACATCTTGCAGAGTTGTGTCTTTTTGTTCTGCACAGTGTTGGTGTGTGTGGAGGTCAGTTTGACATGGAGGGCTGTGGGGCAGTGTGTGTAGGTGTGTGGTATGATCTTGTGGATAGTTGGCAATCGTGCAGTAAGGACCAGACATAATAGAGCTGTTGTCGACATGGATCCCAGGCAGCGGTGGCTGAAAAGTCAGTTGGCTGAACTTAACTGGGGGGATTTTTTTTCCAAAATGCATCTCTGTGGCCTTTATCTACCAAACATTGTTCATATTTCAAAGACTCAGGGTTTAAGAAAGTCAGAATAATCAACACCAGCCAACTTCATGTGTCTAAAATTTACCCCAATGGTAAATATCTTGTCTTTAACTACAATGATAAAAATATCCTGCTGCATCTGTTTAAATAAATTATGCAACTGGGTGCCTTAATTTTTATGCTTGTCAAGCAAAACTGTTCTTAGTTTAAAGTTTTTCCTTATTTTGTTACATGAAAAGGAAAACCCAAGTGAACATAATTCTGTCAAGTAGATTAAGCAAAACTGAACCTTGTATTAATTATTCAACTTTTTTACTGCAGTAAGTGAAATTTGCAAGTACTGTATCCTGTATGTACTGAGTATTTTGTAATAACTAAATAAACAACCAAAGCTGAGCTTTTCTGAACTAGATACTACTAGAATATATTTGATTGAAACAGTTACTGGTTCCTGCTTTTCATTTGTTTCTCTATTCAGACTTTGACCAAAAATATGGAAAAATTGATAGCTTGTTCAGTTTTTTCAGTAAATCCAACACAATCATTTCTGCCTGAAGCTACACCATCAGGCAGAGCAGAGTGGTTATAAAAATGAGCATCAAGCTCACTCATGGTTCAGTTTCACATAAATGCTACAGTCTAGCTAAAAAACGCTCTATTGCTCTCAAAGTAGCTTAATTCTTGATGAACAGACTACATAGATGAAGTGCTGGAGTCCATGTGTTTCACCTTCAACATGAACCAAAACCAAATTAGTTTTAATGAACAGATGAACATCTTGTTTGTATATTTAGTTGTAATGGCTTCATTTCACAAATTCAATTTTGAGGAACTACGAGTATAAAAAAGTTATAATTGATCTTCTGGATAATTCACTTTGCAACATGTAGAGTCCAGTTACGGCCTACATGAAATCAGTCACGTTCATTTGTGTACCATACTAATTTGGTGAGATCTGGGACTCATTTACAAATGCAGGTAATTATGGTAATTATTAAAAACTGACTGGAAAAGGCTGATATACTGTTTAGTCAGTTTTCTTTACTTTGTTTCTTTTAAATCTTTTTTTTTTTTGACTTGATGTTTTCCACTATTATTGAATGACAGTTTCAGTTTGTATTAACATAGTTGGACCAAGATATTGAATCTTCAAACCATTTAAAGCAAAACATGATTGCTTTAACCAAAATGTTAGTTTTGAAAATATGTTACATTTACAGTAACACCCAAAAGTATAAATTTTTCCTATATTTTGTTAACATAAAGACTTGCTTTTCATATGATTTGGTAGTCACTATAGCACACTGTAATGACAAAGAGAAAACATTTTCAGGCACTTTGTAAATTCATAAAAAATTGTAAGCATTTAATATCATAGAGACAAAAGTATTCACACCCTTTTCGATGAAGAAGTGAGTTTAGGTACATCTTGCATCCATACTTGAGATGTTTGTGAAACTGTCCACCTTTATCACAGTCAACACTTTACATCAGAGCAAAAACCAAACAACGGAATCAGAGGAGCGTCCTGTAGACCTCATTAACTTGTGTCAAAGTAGAAATCTGTGGAAGAATAAGAACCAGATCCAGCAGTACTGAACACTGTTGTCTCCTTTACTGGAAATGGAAGACGGGCCTTGGTCAGAGGTGACCACGAACACAATAGTCATTGGGGCGGCGAGAAAGGAGAACCACCCATACAGTTAAACTTCACTAACACTCCTCACCAATCCACCAATCAGGGGTTTATGGTAGAGAGACAAGAAGGAAAAAACTCTGTGTTGAAAAGCAAAGGTCAGTATGATTAAACATTACCTGGTGGCATCTTACAGATTATCAAGCCAGAAGAAATACAGTTATTATCTGCACTGATTAGTCCAAAACAGACATTTCTAGGCTGGACTCCAAACATATTTTAAGATGATAGAAGCCAGATATAGATTACAGTCACACAGGAAAGTGAGACTTAAATCCATCTGAGCACCTGAAGATGTAACCTGCTTATTCTGTCCATTCAAGCTGACTGATCCTGAGCCCAGAGAGAAGGCTGGGAGAAAATACCCCAAAACTAAGACAGCCATGTTTTCAGAGGCTCAAGACTTTAGAATGATGAAAACTAGCCACATATGTATTTTGTTGAATTTTTAATTTTTCTATAGCTTTACAACCTCGACCTGATTTCTTTTGTTTGGCATTGTGATCTATTCCGAGTTTATCTTGTTTTTTAAAGATTATTTTCCAGTTTGAGTTAGAATAAGTTTCTAACACAACAAAATGCAAAGAAAGTCAAGCATTGTGATTCTTTCAGGAGGCACTTTATACAAATAAATTAAGCACATAGGGAAACATATTGTGGTTTTTTATACAACAGGTCAGGATCTCAGACCAGTTCTGCTTTTCGCCACTAAAATCTGCAGGAATATGGAAAATGCTGGTCTCTAAGTTTTTTGCAGCAGGTTTCTGTTTGTTGTGCTTTTACATCCAGTTGATTTTTATCAGGCCTCAGGCTGATAAAATGATGCGACCTGTTTGCTGTGTTTGCTGGGCAGAACGTCGACAGTGCACTGACGGTCTCTCACAGCTAGGGGGAGAAAGAGAAGGAGCAGTGGGGACATTGGGAGGGCAAAGCCATTTGCATGATAAGAGCTCAAATGACCAGGGTAGACAGGGGATACCAGGATCTGAGAGGAAGTGACGTGTCGGGTTCCTCTCTCCTCCCTCTTTTCCTCCCGCAGAGGTACGAGTGATCAGGGGAGAAGGAAGGGGCAGCAGGGGGCTGGTAGATGGGCCACGCAGCACTCTCATTCTTGTTGTGTGAGATCAGGAAGTAGCAGGATGCATCGGGATCTGCTTGAGTGCTGAAAAGAAGACAGAACAAGACTAAAGGAGCTACGGAGAGGAAAAAGAAGGAGGGAGGAGGGAGAAGGGGTAAAGCTGAAGGGGTTTTCGGGGGGAACTTGAGGATCTTCCTTCAAGATCTAAGTGTTTCCCAGGGACTGAGAAAGTCCTGTCCTGGAATTACACCATCTAGCTCACAGCTCCAGGGATAAAATGAACTATTTGGTGAGTGTATGCGTGTGTGTGTGTGTCTGTGCGTGTGCGTGCGTGCCTGCGTGTGTGTGTGTGTGTGTGGAAAATCACTGCTTCCTCAGGGTTTTTTTCTTTCCTTGGTGTTTGACTGCTTGTTATGGGTTTAGCATTTGAGGATTTGAGCAGGACCTGTTATACCTCAGCTCTGTCTGGACGGAGGCGGGGGCAGAGGGAGCTGAGGGGGGAAAAAGACGGGGAGGAGGGAGAGAAACTGGAGTTAACTTTTTTTCTCTGTGGATTCCTACCTTTTGTTGGCTCTCAGCAGGGTGTGTGTGTGCGCGCGTGTGTGTGTGTGTGTGTATTTTGACTGTGCTGTAGTGGAATGTGAAGGAACATAAAGTTAAAAACTCCTCCTATTCTTATTAAAGTTTAAGTTACAGACAGAAGATCGACAGTTGAGCGAACGATGATGTTAAATGAAGGTAAAATGGAAAATATGGAAAGGAGAGACCATCCAAAAGAGGTCAGAGGTGCAACTGGATGGGTTTATTACTCTGGAAAAGTGATAAACTAAAGACAGAATGGGACAGATGTGGGTAGGGGGTATTCAGGGTGTGTGTGTGTGTGTGTGTGTTTCTGCTGACTCAGTAACATGGCAGAGAGACATACAGATTTAATGGCCAAAGGGCAGGAGAGCCGAACGCGAGTCGTAAGAGAAAAGCTTCGGCTAGCCGGGAGTTGCTAACAGTCCCTGACATTCCCTGCTATTGTTTGTGAGACTTCAGTTGTGTGGTTCACATCCTGCCTCCATGTTTGTGTGTTTAGGGTAACTACACAGTCAGGAATGTTGCAGACAGAGAAACACTGCAGAGTAGATTGCTGTGAGTGGAACAAGTAATTACACGCCAGTAATTAGTGTGTAATTAATATGGGATAGCATTCCAGTGAGTTGGTACACAGCTGCTGCTCTGTCAGAGCTTCACTGCTGGCTGTGAACGGCGACCATGCTGTTCCTCATCCTTCAGTATCACTCTTAGAGACAGAATGCAGACAAGTAGGTCCATGTAGTCGGATCTTTATTCGTTTCATGTTAATGATCCCACATCATTTTTGTGAATGACCTGTGACTTCAGAAAAACCTTAAAGAGACCAAGAGGTTTTCCTCCAGACCACTGAAAATCTGTTTCTCTCTCTCAACAGAAACACTGATGCTTATTTACTCATTTCACTGTTTTTGGTTTGAATAAGCCAAACATTAAAAAAAAAAAAAAAAAGTGTTTATTCCCTATAAACTTTGAAATATTCTGCTAGGATTCGAATAATAGATCGACTGAATGAATGAACCGACGTCATTAAGAGCAGGAAAAACGCCAGAGAGAGAAAACTGGAGCTGGGGAGAAGTTTAAGCAAGGCTGAGTTCTGAAGCTATATCCTAATGTAGTTGTAAACCTTTATTTCAGTACTTTAGTAATCAATCAGTTATTCTCACAAATAATTGACTGACCAAATAAAAAACTGTAGTAGCTACTTAATCTAATAAAATAATAATTCCTTTTATGTAAGGTAATTTCATTTATATAAAATTTCCTTTCAGAAACACGGAAGTTCAAAGTGCTTTTAATAAGAAAACATGGTGTTGCTTAAAATGCATTGTGATTCAAACTTCACTTTTAGTCTCAAGTTTGATGTATGAAAAACTACATTATAGGAAAAGATACTGAGTTTTTTTTTATAACTTTTCTTGATCAGCAAGTAGATACAGCCAAGGAGAATTTAGAGAGACAGTCATGTTTTTGGACTGTGGGAGGAAGCTGGAGTACCCAGAGAGAACGCACACATGACAGGGAGAACATGCAAACTGAACCCAGGGCCGGGAATGGAACCCTGGACCTTCTTGCTGCAAGGCTACAGAGCTACTAACTGCACCACTGTGAAGCCTCAGTGACCAGGATGATGACACTAAATATTTATTTGAAGATATGAAAACAATATTTGAACGTACTACCTGGAATAAATTATTAATTTATTATTTATTTCCCACTGGGAAACTTCAGTAAAAGGTCTAGCAGAATGTTCAATTTAGCCTAAATTATTCACATGTGACTGAATTCAGTAATATTTTCATACTTTGTGGACCAACTGGACTGGATATGTTTGGTGATGTCTCAGTCTCAAGTGTTTTAAAGGACAGCTTACACAGACCTAAAATTGGACTTAATTTACATTTTGGAATTTTATTTCTTTTTTTCTTTCCGTTGTCTGAAAATCAGCTTCACAGCGCAGAGGATGAAATATCATTTCTTACTGTGGCGATGTTTAATCCAGTAATATCAGTAAGCTATCAGTGCTGCTGTCTGTGAAGGAAAGCTAAGATGATATCCTGTCCAACATCACACTGGTGAAAAATATCCCACTCGGGGTGGGAAAATGTTCAAATCAAAGCGATCTATGTCTGACTGACTGGCTGCTACTTTATCAGATCAAGATATTTAGAGGTTCTGGTTTCAGTCTTAACTTCTGGAAGCCACTCAGATATATCTGTTCAGAATTAACGCAGGTCCTCAGATAAGTTCAGCCTGTCATTTTACACTTAAATCTAAATCTAAACTGAAAGGAAGGGAAGATCTTAAGGAATTGACCGTGTGTGAGGACATAAATCTCGCTCTTGTCACTGATTTACTGGCTGAGTCATGGAGGCCTGGAATTCCCCTCTGCCCCCAACATGACAGAAAAACACACACTCTACACCAACCGCTCCACTGACTGCAGTCTGATGTACTCATACTGCTCTAATGTCCCACCTGGAGCTATGAGTTACCTGACTGGTTATCCAGAACCAGCTGGTTAGAAAAGTTCAGACTTTTCTGCTGACCCTGACTTACTTCACCTAACAGCTCATCCAGAGACATCATGTGTGACTGATGCCAGTCAGCCACTCACAAGGCAGGCGCTGTTCTCTTTCACTCAGAAACATTATGAAATATAAAACATATGACTAGATTTATTTCATTGTGCTCAGAAGCAATATATTTATTTTTGAAAACCTTAAAATATTGTTTATTTAAATAATTTTTTCAGCTCGGACAGAAAATGTGAATAGAGAACACGGATGAAACCAGGCTGGTATTTACACCTGCTGTTTATTTAGACTACATTAAATCTAGTCCAACATGGTCAACATTTTGGTCTGACGTTAGTACCTGCTGCTGGCTAAATGATTCTCTTGTGGCCCTGTCTGACTTGTCCGCTGGTCTCTGGTTGGCGTTTTGCAGGGAGGGATTACTTTGTTAAACAATAGAGGTCATCCTCTTCCCAGCACCATTGTTTCAGCTCCGCTCTCTTGGGAATCTGTTCTTGTCTTACTGATTTTTGCCCAAACTGGAAGCGTATCACTTCAGATGGTTTGTATTTTTCATTGGCTAAGTGATTACTCTAGCTGTTGTCAGTATGACTCTGAGCTGATACAGTCAGCTCAGAGTGGAGGTGTTTCCCATACCTAGAGGAGAACTCACCTTAAGATCCATAAATTCAATCAGTCATTATAATCTTGACATCTTTTTTTTTCTGTTTTCATCAAAATATCTCTTGAGTCAGGTCCTTCAACATGTTCTGTTATATTTATCAAGTAGCTGTTAGCTAGAACTAACCAGGGGGGAAATATTAAGGAATTTCATTACATTTCATATGGCTGTTTATTAATCAATTACTTGTGCAATAGGGTGCAGCCCCCAGATCCCCACATGACCTTTTGCTTTACGTCATCTGAACAGTCTTCTTACTTCATCAATAACTGAAGCAAAATCCCTAAAGATCGTCCTCTGCTTCATTCTTTTACAGCTCTTTCATATTTCCACCCATGAAATCCTCCGTGCTCTCATTTGAACACCATAGCTGTACTTACCCAAGCATGTGGACATTTATGCCAATAGAAGTTCACACGTTCACTTTAGAGAGGATGTTAGAGACATCCTCCCTGCTCTCCTGAGAGACCCTCCTGACTTTGTTTTGTTCTTGTTTTAGAGTGTGGACATGTAGGCACGTTTACATGGATGTAAATAATCAGAATAACTGAGAATAAAAATGCATAATAAGATCTAAATATTTTGATCAGATTCAACTTGATCGGAAGGAAATGATAATCTGGTTGGTTTCTGCTGATTGTTAATCATCCTGATTGTGGCAGGAAGGACCTCACTATGATGCCACGCTCTACTTCTCAACAACTCAGTTAGATCTCTAATCCTTTACAGAAAAAAAGTTCCCATGAACTTTGTAGTGAGTTTTTCCTGCTACCTCCATGTAGGACTGTGTGATGCAGTTCCTCATGTCTGTCCTGCTTCAGGACATTGTATCTTAGTTTTGTGCAGTGGATTTGGTGCTTCTCTGCTCCCAACCAGTTTTCTCTTTAGTGCATAGGTTTCTGGTTCTGGTTCTGGTTCTGGTCCAACCATCTTAGAGACTCTGTTGTGTGTTTACTGTAAACTGACCTGGTGCTGGTCTTACATCATTCAGAGTTCAGCCTTCTGGATTTGTCGAAATTAGTTTGAACATAATCATGTTTTAATAGTTGCATATCAGTTCAGAATGATTCATATCTGCACCTCAGTAACATACTATGTATGTGTTTCAAAAACTTTTAATAGACTGTAAATGAAATATCAAACTGTGAACTGAATTAAGTCTATTTTGTCCAGATGCTCCTTTCCAGTAATCTCTTAGTTTAATCTCTGAAATGATTTAACTGATTTGGTTCTATTCTAAAAACAACTTTCAGAAACAGGCTAAAATCCACCATTTTCAGCATGTTTATAGAACAAGTCTAACTTTGCTCATGTGATGTAAAGAGCTGCAGGTGATGGGACACCAAATGAATAAAGTAGAAGTAGAACTGCAGCAGTCAGTCAATGAGGCAGTGAGTTAATGGAGTCGGTCCCGTTGTGATCTGTGGATCAGAACCCTGCAGTCATCTGACTGGACCAAATTAACTTCTGCTAAATGTTAGCGAGATTTTCTTTTAGAAGTGGAATGAATAACATTATTTAATAATTATAGACTGAACTTGCAAGTTGAAATTGCTCCTGGTTGGAAATAGAAATCGATTCTGAACTACTGCCATTCTATTTCATAAAACCAAACCAGAATTAGTCTGTGGTGATTCTGAGGAGTCGCCTTGTTGGTGCACAACTCAATTAATTAATGAAACTACAGATGTGTGTTGTTTCCATCTGAAATTTCAGTACAAATATGGAAATATGTTGTCATATTTGCCACTATTCTCCCAATTATTCAATTTTGAGCTCTTAAAAAAAATCCACATGTTGAAATAAAAGCCAAAAAAGAAAATGGATGAAATGATCTCATTGATACTGAATCAAAGGAAGCTGTCTTTGATTTTTAGTTTGTGCTGTAGACCAGACTCTATGTAGATAACACTGACATTGAATGAGTCTCAAAATTGGCATCAGGTCAAAAGAAAAAAAAAAAAAGTGTCATTCACTCCTAACCACACAGTGTAGGAGTGCAGCAGGGGCGTTGTTCTTGAAGCGCCTCTCAAGGGAGGGGTGTATTTTGTTTTGATGCTATCCAGCGTTTTTTTTTTTTGTTTGTTTGTTTGTTTGTTTTTTGAGCTGAATTTCTCAACTCTTATCCCTTCCTGGCTGTCTCAGAGCAGGAGCTTGTGCACCGTCCATATGAACAGTGTCTGTCTGTGTATTGTTGTGTCTGGATTGGCTCTCCAGTTAGCTGACAAACAACATGCTGTGAATCATGGCATGTTTGTCCTGCTGCTCAGTGCTGAGTCATTGTCCACGGTGACGTCTCAGAGGATTTATGAACAAACCTCTGCTTCTGTAGCTGTAAAACCAGCCTCAGCCAGATTCCTTCAGCTTGGATTCAGTCTGCAGTGTTCACACATGAGGACTCTTCTTGCTGATCCAGAACTGCCTTGAGCTTCTGTGGTTTTAAACGTTGTGTCCCAATGTAAAGATGAGGGCTTGTGTCTGCATCACAAAGATGTTTTCAGCACAGAGGTGAAGCTGGTTTGTTATCGCAGAGCATGTGTGGACAGGTTTTATCTCTGATGTGTAAGTGCTGGTTGGGAAAGCCCTTAAATATATGCTGCTCTGTGGATCCTCTGTCATATGTTGAACACAATCATTTCCAAATGTGCTGTTATTTTCTGGAATGGACAACGTGACAACGTGATAAGTGGAATCAAAAGTCCAACAGTTTGAGGGTATTAAAACAAAATTATATTGTGAAAATATATTCTGACAATATTAAACATGTTCAGTGTTGAGTTGCTTTAGTTTAGGTGTATTTTTTGACCTGGTTAGTTTCCAACTCCAATGATGGATTTCCATTTTCAACAAGCTGAGGGTGAACTGATTTCATTGATGTAAGGATCAGGGAATTGCTGCCAATAATAGACTCAATTGGTGTAAGCTTAAGATGTATAACTTCCACATGCTAAAGTTTTTAAGTTTTGTAAACTTCACTTATTTGATGCAGCAAGTTTGCTTTTTTTAAGTAAGGTGAAGTAATTAGATTTTAATATTTTTAAACTAGTACAAAGGAAATACATGAATAGAATCTGTTTTGTGATTTTGAAACTGCAACTTTTTCAAACAATGTTATACCTTGTTACGGGATGCTGGCAAATAATTTTGATACCCAGAATGTTTAGCAGTTTGCTCCATGACAAACACAGAAACCTCAGTCAAAATAATAAAATATCTACTCTATTAGTAAATACAGAACCAATGCTCTAAGCCTGCTCTTAAAATGATGTTTTTGTGCATGATTTGCCTATGGTGTCTTGCCAGCAGCTTAGCTGTCAGCACTAGGATTGTTAATGAAAATGTAGCACACATAAATACCTCGCTGTGTTGTCTGCAAACAGGTTAAGCAATCCCAGGCCACTCCCACTGGAGCCTACACAATCCTGGCCCGTATTCCTTCTGTTAGTCATAGCCTGGGGCATAATTTTTTTTCAGATGAAATTATCACTCATCAAAACAAATCTGGATCTGCCTGAAGGGAACAAAAATTTGTGTCTGCAAAGTCCTATTTAAACAGTTTGTTTCTTTTGCACATCTCACCTCCTGCCATGATGGACATTGTTCAAGACTTTGAAAATCAAAAATGTATAGTTAATAAAAATGTTAGAGAAATGAAAGCTAACGTGGTTAAACATGTTTCTACTTTTACATTTGTTGATGTGTAGCTCTGTTCATGCATCTTCAGTTTGTGTGTGAAGCCGAAGAGATTAACAGCCTGGGTTAAATTCCTTGTGTGTCAGATTTCTTGGGTAATAAAGCTAAGTAAAGTAACAGAGCTCTTCTAGCGCCGTATCCCTGTAAGGACAATTTAAGACTTAGTTTCCTAAAGCGATACCTGTTCAGCTGCAGCAGGATGATGCTTCTGAGTGAAAACATTCTTTCTGTCGTGGAACAAATCAGCCGCACAAATAGTTCTCTAGATCTGACGTGCCAAGACAGGAAAGAATGAGAGGGAGGGAAGAAAGAAGGGCAGCAGCAAGAGAGCCACACATCAGACTCGTCTCCTCTCAGACACTGTCAGCTCCTGCTCCAAAGATTACTATCTGCAGACAATAAGTGTGCTGCTAATGTAAGCAGAATGTTTGTCAGCAGGTTTGGCTGATGTGATTTACTGCCTGTAAATTTAAACTAAACTAAACTCAGCTACGCTGAGCAAATTCAGCGTAGCTTCTGCTAATGATAACTGGGAGAAAAGTGCTGAATAGAAATATATTAATCATATTTAAACTGAAAGGCTTTGGGATTTTTTTTTTTTTTTTTTTATCGTTTTGCTACAATATGACAATCTACTGGTGGAGGTGTGTTTCAGTGGAACCAGGTAAACATCTAGAGAAGAAATCCAATTCTTTTGTCTCTGATATCAGTCAGATAAAATATACACATGGTTGGGTGATGAAATATAAAATTACTTGAGATTTCCATATTGGCCATTTTCATGTCCTGGTAAAGATGTAGGAAGAAATAAATGTCCTATCACAGCAACCCACTCAGTCCTTCACTGATGAGTTGATATATTCAGTCGGGAAAAGAAATGCATTAATAATAAACACTGATAATCATGTTTCCATTTGCAATGGGAGGAAATAACAGCTGTTTTCCAAACAGCCGTAGGCTGATGTCTGCTGATCACTGCTGTTCTTTGTTGTCTTCGTTTTTCTCATTCCAGCATACCTGGTTGTGTTGAAGGGCTAAACGTGGCTCCTTCACCAGCTCTAAGCTGTTAGTTTTAGATGTTATAGGCTTCTGGCAGTGGATAAGGGCAACCTTCAGAAAGCAGCCATGTTTGTGTTGCATTTTCCTGACTTCTCAGAATCAACACTCACCTGAATGACATTCCCTCACATTTTACGTGTCTTTGTGCAATTGACAAAATACTTTTTGGAACTTTAAAAAGTATTCAACTCCTGTGTTGTACGCTTGCTTAAACATTTTATAACATGTCCTAACCCAAGTCTAGATCTACCCATGATCTTGATTGCTCACCCTCTACGGTAAACACAAACATCTAAAAGTTGTTAACTTATGGTAAAATAAAGTATTTCATAGTGATACTGATGCTGAAAATTGAGATGATGATGACATTGATTATGATAAGATAACATTTCTACACACTATTTTAACCATTCTTTGCCACTATGTCCACACCATTTCCATGAGCTTTAGCTTTTCTCTCTAAAAGGGGAGTGTCCAAAGAGTTGCCTGGGTGACCCACAGAGGTCAAAAATGTGGTGCAATATTTTTATGCACAATTCAGGATATATAAAACTGAACGTGGCATGAAAGTGTACAGTATTCTACAATCTTTGACCTGATGGGAAAACATGCGACATTTTCAGTGGACAATAGCAAACAATAAAGGACCAAAACTCTCCTAGGTAAACTGAAATCTGACTCCATTCAGTGATATTTAACCCAGGGAGAATAAAAAAAACCCTGTGTCTTTTCATAATTTTAATCTTCTATTGTTTAAACTTAAGCAATGAAACAGAACCACATTTATCCTCATACAGGTAACACCCCCACTCACTGCAGCTCTTCTACATGAAGATGAAAGATGACAGAACAACAGACTGAATAACAAAGATCATCAGGGATCACTGCTAAGTTGTGGTTTTTGTGGAAATTTACATAGAGAAAAAAACATCAAACATATAATTTCCCCTCTTTTCTTTTTGTCATGTAAGAAAAAAGACACTTCCAGAAACTCAAACATCCAACCACTCCTGTGGCAAGGCAATGTTTGTCCCCAGGGGTCAAATAGGAGGCAAGAGACAAAGGATCTTAGGCCACACACACACACACACACACACACGCCCACCCACACACACACACACACACACACACACGAACGCTCCATCTCCCCCCCACCTCACACATACACACATATGCTCAGATGAGCAACCTGTCTGCGTTGAACTCGCTCCACCAGCTGTTCACATTACTCTCTGTTCAGTGAACACCTTGTTTTCTCATGTTATAAAACATATTTCTGTTCTAGACGTCTTTACACAGTAAATACACTATTTCTAAATGAATTCTTTATTCATTTATGTTTATGTATTATGTAAATGACAAAGTCAAAAAAAAAAGTCACATTATATGTACAGAATTTTTATAACAACTGAAGGCAACACAATTATTTGATTGTGCTTTAAAATTACTATGTGGCTAAAAAACATGAAGCACTGCCCCTTTAAATAGCTAATTGTGCACAACTTCAATAAAAGTAAAATGTGTATCCCATTTTTTGTTGTTTTTTTTAATATATATATATTTTCTAATTGCTGATAATAAGATCCAGCACAATTTTTTAACAAACAAAGCAGAGTATGATGACTCCCAGCTGCTATTTGGGAACCTTATCTAAGCTTATGGAGAAAGAAACCACATCAAAACAACAGCATTCAGCCTGGTTAGAACAGGTGAGCTCAGACACAAACAGACAAACTCTATTTTATAATTTGCATTATTGCTCAAGTGAATGCTGTGATCTCTAAAAACACAAGATCATGATGTGGGAGGTTTGTATGATGGAAAGGACAAAGTGATGCATAGATGAGGGTGCATGGTCGCATGTTTATTGTAGAAATATAATCTGAAGGGGCTCTACACTTCAAAACATACCGTAAACAGCTCTCCTTACTCATTGCCTCTGTTTTTTTTGTTTTCATTAAATAAACTGAATGAGTTACATTAACTTGTGCAATTTTAATGAGCATAACTTAAGGTAACTTAATGAATTGGAGTATGTTGTAATTACTTAGATTGTACCCAAAACTTTTTTTTTTTACATGTAAATAAACGCAAAGTTTTCTGAAGGGACAATTTAAACTTACAACTACTTATTTTTGATTTTTTTTCAATCAAAAAAAAATTCCTTGATTGAAATTGTTCCTGGATCCTGCCTTTTGTTTCTCTGCTGAAATTTGATAGAAAATATAGAAAGAAAGCAGTGATATTTTGCTCACTATTTTCCAGTAAAGCAAACACAATCATCTGCAAGACCAGATCCTCAGACAGAACACAGTAACTCACTCATGATGCAGTTTTATGTAGCTAATACGAGATGTACTTCATTTTGAAAACATGTTTACCTCAATAGGTCATCAGCTTATTTGAGTAAAGTGTTTATTATAACTATGTAAAAAAAAAACAAGTTAAATCCAGTTAATTTATTTGATTAAAGTGCACTTTATATTTAATTGCACACTCAATTAAATCTAACACTAAATTGAACTTAGTTTAATTTAGTGTTAGCAAAACCTTGACACAGTCAAGTTCACACTTTTTTTTTCAATTAAATACAAAGTTGCTTTTTACAGTGTAGACATGCTGTTGTCTTGCTACCAAAAAACAGATTCAACAGAATGAGATCTTTATCTGTTTTGTTTTTTTGCATTTTTCTTACGTTACAGGAGCTCAGTCTTCAGTTTTTGAGGTATTTCGAGACCAGGCTTATCCCCACTGAGTTGTAATTGGATTCTCCTCCTGTGAATACAAAGATTGCTGTTTGACTTTAGAGCAAGGAAATTCTGAAACAAAATTCTAAACTTGACTGGAATGTATGAATCAGCCATGCTAAATGAGTTCAAGTAAACCCATCAGAGGAAGAACACACTGAAGGCCTCAGAATAACATAACAAGGGTTGATGTGTGATTCATGTCCATTGCACTTCCTCTTTCTAGATGAGACAACTTTGTTGTATTTCTTTGGACTAAACTGATTTGTTCCCTTAAACTGATTCTGTGCTGCTGTTCTCTTTCTAAAACTACTTTATTTCTGGAGTCATTGTTTACATTTTGTTGAGACAATTATGTGATGAAGTGAATGATTTTAAAATTAGTCATAATTTCCCATTAATTATGGATAATCAGTGGGAAAACTGCCATAGAGTAAAAATAAAAGCAGTTCCTTGGTTTTTCTCAGACAGGCAGAACTTTCTGCTCAGGAGTCTGTATGTGAGCGTCGCTCTGGCATAGAGCCAGTACAGCCTGTACCAGTCCGTGATAACTGGGGTGGGACTCTGACGCCCAGAAGGAGTGGACATGGCTGAGGTCTGACGTGAACGACTAATATTGATTTAGCTTCAAAAGGTTCCACAAAGTCTGAAGGTGTTTCTGTTTGCACTCCGGCTTTCACACCTGTGTGTTCAATCAACTTTTGAACCACTGTGCAGATAAAACCTCAGTGTCTGTAACATCACTGTGACTGTGTTAGCACAGATGATTTGCCAATCTGACAAGATGTGATCTCTCTTCTGCAATAACTGATGTCTTTGGCCAAAACAGTTCTTTGTTCTTGTACTGTACTCTGTTTCCATGATACATCTTAAATCAGGACATCTTATTTATCTATCAGGTATTATTGATTTTTGATACAAGTACACTAAATTGCGTTATGGAAATCTTGTCTTGCTCATTAAACAAAATGTATCAATAAAACATGTTTTCTAGCTGAGGAAGAAGTTAGGACACCCTAGCCATAAAGAGTCAGTGCCACGCCCTTTGGTTCAGTGAACCAAAGGGCGTGGCACTGCAGCCAGCCGCTAACATTGGTAGGACTGGGACCAATGTTACCCACTCCTCACTTTAAGCTCTGAGGTGTGTGAGGGGTACAGCCTGTTTTAAGTCACCTTGAGCATCTCAGTGACTTTGTGTTGTGTTTGTGTGTTCAGACTTTGTGTTGCAATTGGAGGATCTCAACCCCCCAATTGCAACCCCCCAGGACTGATTGATTTGGACTGAGTCAGGCCAGTTCTTTCCATTTCTTAATTTCTGAGCAGTTCCTGGTGTGTCATTGTCATGTTTCAGGGTCCATTCCTTATTCTGCTTTAACTTGTTGACTTGCACTTCCAGGTCTGGACTTGTTAGCAGGTGTTTTGAGTTCCTCAATTAAAGACTATTTTCCATAAAGTGGAATGGATGTTTTCTATTTATTTTAAGAGCTCTTTAAATCCTTTACTTTTATCAGCACTTGGGGCATTTGTCTCTCTTTGCTGCTCCACCCTGCTGAGGAGACACACCAGGAAACATACATGATCAGTCAAACAATTCGTAAACTCAAATTGAACCAAAATAAATCCTAGGAAACATGTGAACATTCTCCCAGTACAGTAAAGATGGCTAGTCGCCTTGCCCACAAGAAAGTTCAACCATATGTCAATGTGCAGCTAAAATAAAGAACTTTAACAAGAAACATTGGGTCTATAAATCAATTAAACTCAATATAATATCAATAATTCTTTCTTAGTGATGGAACCCTGGTCTCCATTACATCCCTTTAAATAGGTTTGATTTCCTACCCAAAATATAAGTGTCTCCTACCTCCTGACCTGTCCTACAATTTACTGACAAACCTTGATTCTTTCATATTTGGAACGCTCCAACTTCAGTGGAGTCAGTCAAAGAAAACCCATGAAAAGAGTTTTACAGACCAGAGGTCCCCTGTCTGTTCTGCATATTTGAGATGTGTCCCTTCCTCCTAAGCATTCTTTGCACTTTGACATTTATGTTTGGTCACAGGAAACCTGTAGCAATAAAAATGACTCACCCAGAGTTCAAAGGTTAATGACCACTGTTATAATCTACATTTAGTCGCAGCTGCATGCTGATACTCATGTAAAGAGTGTTCTTTTATCATCTTTGTAATGTGTTATCTGATGTGTAGTAGTGATGTCAGATCCAATGTATGACTGATTGATTTGTGCAACTTTTTATGTTATTTAATATGCTGTTGGTTATTTTATAATTCCAGCTGTTTGTTTCTGATTTTTGGCAGAACATCTTGGCCAAAGCATTGTATGACAATGTGGCTGAGTCTCCGGATGAGCTCTCCTTCCGGAAGGGTGACATCATGACGGTGTTGGAGCGGGACACGCAGGGATTGGACGGATGGTGGCTCTGCTCTCTCCATGGCCGACAAGGCATTGTCCCAGGGAATCGTCTCAAGATTCTGGTCGGCATGTATGACAGTAAGCAGCAGCAGCAAGTCACCCCTACCACACCAGATCCAGCTGTTTCCTGTGCAACCCCCCAGGTGCAAAGACCCCTCCTCACTCAAAGTGCATATGCCAAACCGACACCTCCTAACTCTACATCAACTGCACCAGTGTACGCAAATAAGCCCCTTCCTTCAGTTCAGTACACATCCATGCATCCGGCGTACTCAGGCCCCAATCCTGTCCAACCAAGCTCAGACTCTGTTTACATGATGCCCCCTTCCCATGGCCCCAAGGTGAGCTCCCAAAGTCTATATCAGGTTCCCTGTGGTCCAAACGGATCTTCACCACAAGCCCAACCTGGACCGCCTAAGAAGACCTCAGCTGTAGGCCACAGACCGTTTGAGCTGCCTGCTCAAGATATCTACCAAGTCCCCCCCTCCGTAGGCCCAGTGCTCAGTCAGGCAACCGCTTCAGCTGGGGTGACAGGAACTGGCCAGGATGTGTACCAGGTACCTCCATCCTGGGAGAACAGCACAAAGCCACATGGCAAGGTAAGGAAGAGGAAGCAAATGGATTAAGAATTTAAAATATTGTGCTTTGCCAAAAGCAATAAAAAATGCTTTTTGCTTTTGAATTTGAAAAGAGGAATTGATACAATGTCAAACAATGAAACAATGAAAGGCTAAATATGAATTGTAACTGAATTATGAAAAGCAGCATAACAAAAGAAGATATTTCATGCAGTGGCTCATTTGTTTTCTCTGACTGCTATGTTCTTGGCATTGCATTTCTTTAAGACCTTTCTAGGTGTGAATGTGTCTGTTTCTCACTAAAGATGAAAAAATATCCATAGAGTTTTGATTATTGTTTAAAGTTTTAAATAATCTAGCAGACAGTATGACTCTTGGCAGTGAACTTGCTGACCAACCAGCTGTGGTTTTGTCTTTAACACATGAATGGAAAACGTTAAACACATCTGTCATGAAGGCCTTGATAAAAATGTTGTGTTCTTTTGATGTTAATTTAAACTTGTTTTCTTGAGGCTTTGACTAATTTTTTAAATGCAAATACAATGAAAAAAATGTACGTTAATTTCAAAACTCTTATCCTAGGAATATGTCTGGGATTTGTCTGGAAGCCCAAATAAAGTTCTGTAGAACAAATAATTTAGAGAAGTACTGTAAAATGTGACATGCGGAACTTAACACAATGATAGATTAAAACACACAACAGTGTTTTCATGTCGCAAGGTCAGTACTACGTTGTCTATGTCCCTGCTGTGTCTCTGCTCCACTGTCATTTTTTGCAGGATGTATGTAGAGTTTATGTAGAACTGTGTCATTCTGCCTCCTGTCTTTGAGATAATAGTTTGGGCCCTTCTCACACCTCACATGTGTAACCTCCTCCTCCTCCTCTAATTTTAGAGGTGGCGGTAAAAAAGAAAAAGGACCTTGAGAGAAACAAGCTCATGTCAAAGACAGAGAAATAGGAACTGAACAAACTCCCTTTGTCTGTCTGTCATCCAGGTTTTTTTGTTTATTTGTTTAGTTTCTGTTTTTCCAGTTAGAAACCGGTGAGATGTTTATTGCAGCCTCATACTGAGACATTTATGAAATGACTTTCAAAAGTTGATTTTGAAAGTTTCTTTAAGACTTTATGGAAAATAAGGATCCATCTACATTCTTAAAACCATTTCTTCCTCTTTGTATAAGAATCTCCACCCAGTTTTAAGCTGAGCCAAAACTTACCAGTTCCACAGTAGAATACCCTCTGATATTTAAAGTGGGTGTACTTTCTTTTAGCCATACTCATTAAACATGCTAATCCACGTTTGTTGCTTTTAATTTGGAAAAAGCTCCAGTTGTTTTTAAGTGAGTAATGCCAACACCTACAGAAGCATCAACACGCCAACATGGTCGGCTTAATCTGAACTTGGAATCAACATGTTGACAGAAGTTTTGGAGATAGTACAAATTGACTAAATATGCCAAGACCTTGACCTTGAACATGTTTTTGTAACTATTCACCTCAAACACGTTTCTTTTCATAACATTAGAGGATCAGATGTTGTCCCATTGAAGTTTGATGGTGACAGATGTAGAAAAACATCAGTAAAGTTAATCCAAAGTTGTGGTTTCTGGCAAAAACATCAGCAGTGGGATTCTCAAAGTCCTTTTGCCAAATCCACAAGAAAATGCAAAAATTGTGTTTGAAAATGTTCACTTTAAAAAGCAGAACAATTACTTTCCATGGAGCCAAACAATACAAATGCATCAAAATGTGTTTGGCAAAAGACTGTCCCTCTTGTTAAAAGACAAAACATGACATGGGAAGCATAGGAACGCAGCACAGCATCAACAAATGCTTCTGTGTGTCTTTTATAGGTGGATGAAGGGAAACAAAAGGATTTGTTAATTATTCAGCCTCCGTGTCTCAGTTGGATGACTGGGTTCTTCTGTGGCAGCAGGTGACGAGCAGCTCATGTGTGTATCTTAGATGTACAGATGAGTGTGTGTTTGGTGGAGGTGCTGTTGCTGCCTTACTGCCTCTGAAAATGTGACCTCATCTGTGTTTCACTGACTGTCTCAAAGTGCTTCATGATTAATTGATATTCAGAACCCCGAAGAACTTTTATTTCCAGTCTCCCAAAAGGAACTTAAGGGCAGGCTATGAGAAAAAAGTTAATTACAAGAATAAATATTGGTCATGATGTTACTAGAAAAAGGTTTTGCGAGAATGAAGTTGAAATGATACCAGAATAAATCCACATGGACTGAGCTGAGCTCAAATAGTGGCAGTGGCAGCTATAGTGGCACTTCAGGTGGTAGCTGCCCTGGCATCAGTCACTAAAGCCCAGGCAGCTGTCACTGAAGTTTTTATAGGTATATGAGTAAAATGGACATTGTTATTTTATTGTAAGAACTACTGACAACATGTCTCTGAAATTCCAAGCAAAAATGAGAAATAGTCAAAATAACTATATACATATATTCCTTCTTCCTTCCTTAGGGAATAAGGAATAATGAAGGAATAATAATAATAATAATAATAATAATAATAATAATAATAATAATAATAAAAACAGCACAGAGGCCCTCATCCTGGCCGCCCAGGAACAGGCCCTGAATACCAGAGCAATAGAGGGCCAGATCTACCACACCAGACAAGACCCAAGGTGTAGGTTGTGCAAGGAGGCCCCTGAGACAGTCCAGCACATAACAACAGGGTGCAAGATACTGGCAGGGAAAGAGTACATGGAACGACATAACCAAGTGGCAGGCATAGTGTACAGAAACATCT